>JAKSZT010053821.1:3145916-3227115 GCA_026826555.1 Tolypeutes matacus | reverse complement strand
GAAAGAAAGAAAGAAAGAAAGAAAGAAAGAAAGAAAGAAAGAAAGAAGGAAAGAAAGAAAGAAAGAAAGAAAAAAGAAAAGAAAGAAAAAGAAAAGAAAAGAAAAAAAGAAAGAAAGAAAGAAGAAAGAAAGAAAGAAAGAGAAAGGGAGAAAGGGAGAAAGGGAGAAAGAGAGAGAGAGAGGGAGGGAGGGGAAGGAAGGGAGGGAGGGAGGGAGGAAGAGAGAAAAAAAGATGTCAAAGGTGGGAAATGTTAAAATTGGTGGATCTATGTGTCTGGGAGGATGGAGGTATGTTGGAGTTCTCTGTATGGGTTTTGTATTATTTTTGCAACTGTCCTGTAAGTTTCAAATTATTTCAAAATAAAATGTTAATTTTTTAATCTGGAAAGATAAACAATTAAATAATAAATACATACAGACATACATACATACATACATAAATGTAAGCCAGAGTTGTCAAAGCCAAGAGGAATCTAAGGAGACAACTAAAAGAAAAAAAAGAACATCAGGTAATAACCAAGGAAATCTGAATAAAGTATGGACTTTAGCTCATAATAATGTATCAATATTTGTTTATTAATTGTAACAAATATGACATACTTATGTAAGATGTTAATAATAGAGGAAACTGTTGTGGGGCATAAGGCAACTCTCTGTACTATCTTGGCAATTTTTCTGTAAATATAAAACTGAAAAATAAAGTATATATTTTTAAAAAGGAACAAATATAAAGGACTTTTAGGGAAATTTTAGGGACTATTAGGAAAATCTGAATAAGGACTATGTATTAAATAATGTTATGGTGTCGTTGTTAAATTTCTTTTTATGATAATGGTTTTATGGTTAGAAAGAAAATGTGGTTGTTCTTAGAAGGTACATGCTAAAATATTTGGGGGTGAAGTGCCATAATGTCTGCAATCTATTCCCAAATGGTTTAGCAAAACAAAAGAAAAAATTTATGAAGGTAGAAAGCAAATGAGGCAAAATGTTAATTGTTGAGTTTAGGTTAAGGTTATATAGGTATTAATTATACTATTATGTTCACCTTTACTATAGGGATGAAATTTTTCAAAATAAAAAGTAGAGGAAAGAAGAAAAGAAAAAGTGTAGGAGAAAAGGAAAAAGCTACAACAAAATTTAAAATGTACAGCATAAAGCTAAAATGAAAGCTATTAACTGCTAGGGAAAAAAAACTTCCTAACCTAACTATATTAACCTTTCTTAACCTAACTATATTTTTTGTGTATATTTATGTGGCAGTTGGATGTAATTATGAATTCCAAAAATATAATTGAATCATGCTTGTAAACTGATGTTAATCTGGGTATGATTAGGTTAGGATTAGGGCATTGAGCCCCACCCCTTGGTGGGTGGGGAATTGAATATAAAAGGCAAGGCAAAGGAAAGTTGAAGCAGTCTTTTGAGAAGCAGTTTTGATGTTGGAAAGAAGACCCCAGGAGAAGAGAAGCAAGCCGTTCGCCTGATCGTCCGGAGAGAAACGCAGCCCCGGGAAGAGAGGAACTCCAGAAGCCTGAACCCTGGCAAACGCCAGCAGCTGTCTTGCTCTAACACGTGGCAATGGACTGTGGTGAGAGAAGAAACTTAATGCTTTATGGCCTGGTATCTGTGGACTTCTACCCCAAATAAATACCTTTTATAAAGACCAACCCATTTTTGGTATTTTACATTAGCACCCCTTTGGCTGAATAATACAATTTATATGTTCATGATGCTTTGCCCCTAAAATGCTTGGCCCTATTTCCTAAATATATACTTAAGTCAGACTGGGCATAACTCTTGGACAAGGAATAGAGAAGGGAGGGGAGAGGAGGGGAGGGGAAGGGAGAGGTGGGGAGGGGAGGTACATATAGTTTGCTCCCATTTCCCTATAAAATATATGTATACAGATATAAAAACACATGCACACCCCTTTCCCTCCATGCTCATATCTTCCCTATCTAGTTCATTTTTCTTTATCATAATCTCTTAGGTGTCCATCATTTTTATAGCATTATTTTGTGAACAATTGCATGTTTCTTCCACTTACCCTTATGCTCAATAAGAACAGGGACCTTACCATTTTTGCTGGCAGATAAAACATACTCAAATACCTTTTCAGCAAATGAATGGACAAATGAGTTCAGAATAAACACGTAAGGAGGTGAGCGGAACCTGTCCAGGCTGGAGCAGAGAGCCGAGCTGGGGAAGAGAGGGCTAGAATCTTGGCAGGTAGGGCAGTGCCGGGACACAGACCAAAGGCTGATGGAGAAGCCTGGCTTTCCTGGGTTAGGCGGTGGGCAGCCACAATCCCGTTCCACCTTGCACTGTGGTCATCCATGCCTCTTTTTTACTCCCCTTTACTAGACTGTGAGCTTTTGCAGAGCGGGGAAGTGTAACCCTCTCTGTCTCTGTACCTCCTTCCCCAACCCTAGCCATGCTGCCTAGCACAGAGCCAGGTACCACGGAATGTTGGTTGACAAAACTTTGCTGAAAAATGATAAAGTTCCTAGGTAATTAGGATTTACTGATGATAGAACCAAGCTCACGACCTTCCTCATCAGCCAGCTTAGTCTTTGTTTGAAAGCTAAAAAGCCAGCTGAGTCTAAGGAGGTCGATATTTAACCTTATCTTTATTGTTGGCTTGACCTGTCTAACTGGTTCTGCTTACCTGCACTGTTTACTCACTCAGCTGTGAAAGCCACAGCACTGGGCAACAACGGTGACCTTCATCTTAGCTACAGAAGGCCACAAATCCTTTTCAGTTAGACTCCATGCTTTAAAAAAATCAACATGCAAATAAACTTCCAACTCACGTTAGCCTTCAATGTACCCCAAATCATTCCCAACAGCCCCTCCCATCAAGGGACTGGCCAAGGCAAGGGGCAACAAATGGCAGCAGCTGGTATTCATCACATGCCTAGGCCACACTGTTCATAGACATCATCTCCCTGAATTCTCACTCCAACCCCGTGGGTAGATGATATTACCCATTACAAGTCCCAGAGCTAGAAAGAAGCAGAGCTGTGTTCCACACTCAAATGCAATACCAACCCTCATGCCTTACCCACTATTCTTAACTACCTCTGGAATGTCTACAGCAGGGCTTGGCAAACTACATCCTGCAGGCCACACCAGCCTGCCACCTGTTTCTGTAAATAAAATTGTCCTGGAACACAGCCATGCTCACACGTTCACATATTGTCTATGACTACTTTCACACTACAGCGGCAGGGTTGAGTCTATATGGCCCACAGAGCCTAAAATATTTATGATCTGGCCCCTTTAAAGGAGGAGTTTGACAAGCTCTTATCTCTAGAGTTTAAGCAAAGACCCTGGGGCTTCAAGCATGGAACAAGCTTAATGTCTTCTCAGATAAAAAATACTTTTCATGGTTCCCATAATGGAATGATCAGCTGCCTACAAGGCATGCTTAGGGTTTTACTTTTAAACAAAGAAACAGCATCATTTCCTTACTGCTTCATGGTCCAAAATCAATTTCTTGAGTGCTATGAGGTTGCTGTGTGGAAAAGAGTTGAAGAAAATGAGATTTCATCCTTCCCGACTCACCACACTTCAGACGCAAGCACAAGCCATGGCCAGAGAAGGCCAGGTGAACCCAATCCTTCTGCCAGACTGGACCTGCACAACCCGAGTGAAGTAGAGAGCCCCAGGGCACTCACCCCTGCTTCTGAAATGTGTTTTGAGAATTAAGAAGGGAGATAAGTTAAAATAGGCAGGCAGAGACTTGGTAAGGGGAGAGGTCCAATTAAGGGTGATTCTCAGCAAAACATAGGAGGGGAGCAAAGGAAGTTAATTTTGACAGCATTAGGGGGAAAAAACGGGTTCCTTTACACAGATGATTTGTTGTCAGGACTTGAGAGGGACTAATTTTATCAACAACAACAGGCACAGTGCTAGGCATTTTACGTGCATGATCTCATTTAATCCGCCAAGGAACTCTGTGAGATATGTTCACATTTTACAGATGAGGAAACAGCATCAGAGAAGTTAAGGACCTTATTCAAGGTCATACTACAAGGAAGTAGTGGATGTGGGATGTGAACTTGCCTTAACTCCAAAATCCAAGCTCTAACATTATGCAATAGTGCATCTCATAGACACAATTAGTTGAAAAACCTGGGCAAACTGCTAACTTAGGAAAATTAAGTCCCCAAACCCTTAATTTTAATTACAACACTTCTCCCTCACCTTCCTAGGGCATCACTTCTGGGTACTCTTTTCCTTTCTCAGGGATTGAGGCAATAGCATTGCTCAAATTTGCTACCATGATCTTAAATCAAGAAAACAGTGCTTCTTGACATGAGAACCATTCTGTCAGATTTCTGTTCTTGTTTCTTAAACCAAAGTTTAACAAAAGTTGTATTAACCATATTCCCACCTCACTGTCACACACAACAGTAGGGACAGCTAGGAGTGGTGGAATGCTGGAGCTGGAGCTGGAGCTCATTGTGCATGTTTCTTCCCAATTCAGTGTTCAGTGATATTACATTGGCAGCTTGAAATCAGCCTTGATGGAAATATTTGCACTGTAGAAATCAGTAAATGTTACAAATTAGGGCTATCAAAATTTTATGGAGAACAGTTCTTAAACATTCACCAGCACACCACTGGCTAGGAGGGAGTATCTGAAGGCTCCCCAGACCCTAGAAAGTCTACCCAGTTGCATTCACAGCACTTAACAAAAGCTTTTTCTTATAGTTGCTTTATTTTAATCTGGCAAGGGTCCCGTAAAACAGCTCGAGTCATTCACAAAAGGGGAAACTGAGGCACAGAGTGCAAAGTGGTTTGTCCAACATTATCCAGGTAATTGGCGACAGGGCAGCAATTAAAACCACTGGCTTTCAATCTCCTCTTTCACAGCACCCTGTACATTTCCTTCACAGCACATTTCACAGTTTGTAGCTATAGATTTACTTGTGTAGATATTTTCTTTGATAAATGTTTATCTCCCCAACTCTACTCTAAGTTCCATGCAGGCAGAATCCTTATGTTTATCCGTTCACCAATGTCTCTCCTGTGTCTGATGCATTATTTGCCAAATAAAAAGCAAATATTTCTTGAGAGAATGAATGAATTAATAAAAGCATGAACAAATGGCTTTGTACAACAGCATATTGCCAGATAGCTGACTTCAAGCAACCAAAAATGATAATAAAACTAAACAAATGGCATCACCTAGCTTGGGAATTGTTCTTCAGCTTTCTACTGATTCACTATGATTCCTAAAAGAATGAGGAAAAGGACCACAGCATTGTTTTGATGAAAATGCCTGCAGGCTAGGGGTATCTGCCAGGCGACTTCAGCAGCACTAATCCTACAAATGATTGGAGCATGATGCAGGGATGCAGGGATGGAGAATGCCTTCCTGTCAATACGGTGCACTTAGCTGACTTGGAAGGCGTCTTTCCCCATAGTGAAATGATGTCTGAAAAAAAAATTTTAATGTAAAATGTTAAACTATTGGCATATAAAAGCTCTGATAAGTCCTGCAGGAAAGAAACCTTGTTAACTTTGTTTAGTCACTGTTGCCAAAATATATCTGACCTGAGAACACATTTTTTCAAACCCAAACATCTATAAGCATCTTACAATGTTATGGTTTCATGGGACACAGTTAGACAAAAACTGACATGAGACGAAAGCCTTCACTCCTTAACCCTGTCCACAGGACCCTGCCCCATTCCCAGCCTCATCTCCCACTACCCTGCCTTGAGGAGGCTTTAATCTCATCACCCAATTATTAGTCCCCAAGTGCAAGCTGTTCCAAATTTCCATGTCTTTATCCCTAGTATTTCTTCAATTCTAAATGACTTTCCAAAATCCTACTCTCATTCTTCAAGTTTTAGGTCAAATATTTTTTTTCCATGAGGCCTTCTGTCCCAACAACCTGGAATGAAATACTCCAGGATGCTTTCCTTGAACTCTGATAACAAGCAATTACTTCTCTTGGCCACATATTATAGATACTTGTTTTCGGGTCTGGCTGCCCACCAGCCTGTGAGCTCTTGAACAGTGATTACCAGGAAGGTATCACTCATCTCCAGATGCCTCTGTCTTTAATAAGGAGCAGGGGCTTGGGAGGCAGATGCACACAGCTCCAATTCACAGAGCTAGAGACTGTTTACAAGTTGTATCGCCTCTCTGAGCCTCCATTTCCCCCTCTGCAAAATGAAGACAACAATCTCTGCCTCGTAAGTTGTGTGAGGATTAAAAGTTATGCGCCAAACATCACACTGAACAGAAGTCAGACACAAAAGCATACACACAACACTATTCCAATTTTATAAAGTTCAAAAACTTGCAAAACTGATATACTACATGATCCTGGACTTGACCTAATAATGGAGAAGAAAATGTCCAAAAGGACATTATTGGGCATATGAAAAAATTAGAATTAGACTGTAAGCTTTATATTAATGTTAAATCTCTTGAACTTGATAACTGTATTTAAAGTGGTTATATAAAGAAATATCCTTGTTCTTAGGAAATGTACTTGGAAGTATTAAATGTCCAAGGAACATGAAGTATACAACCTACTCTCAAATATTTAAAAAATAGAGAAATAGAGAAGTGGATGGATGGATGGATGGATGGATGGATGGATAGATGATAGAAAAATAGATGATAGAATGATACGTCAAATGTGGCAAAATGTGAAGTTGGACGATTTGGGTATCTGGGTTTGGGGTATGTTGGAGTTCTCTCTATGGGTTTTACATTATATTTGCAACTGTCCTGTAAGTTTGAAATTTTTTTCAAAATACATTTTTTTAAACTGGCAAAAACAGTCTACAGTATGAGAAGTCAAGACAGCAACTACCCTTCTCAGGGAGGGAGGAAGTAACCATAAAAGAGTTCTGAGGTTATTTTTTTATCTGGGTACTAGTTATTTGGATGTTTTGCTTTATGAAAATTTGAGCTGAATTTTTTTTGTACAGTTCTCTGCGAATGTACTTCAATACAAACTTGACATTTTTGGAAAATGAAGTGTGTCGTGTACTGACAGTGGATGGTAAGAATAGTTTTTTTGGTTGTAGTGCTATGATGTTCCACTCATAGATGTTTATTGACTTGCATTCTCCAAAGGAGAACAGTAAAAAGAGTAACACAGGGGCCTAGGCTGAGAAGCCGGTAACTCTAACTACCAGCCTCAGAGTAAGGCAGGGCAGCCAGTAGCTCAGTCTAGAAGGGCAGAAGGCGCCTGATCGGTCACCTGAGGATGCCTACCTGCCGAGGCTCTAGAGCCTGCATCCCACAATCACAGCAGACTGGTGAGGCTGGGGATTAAGACAGGAGGGCATGCAATACTGATGGCCCAGTCCCTTCCAGGAAATAAGATATCAGAGTTTGGCCCCTGAAGTACAGTTTCAGGAGACAATAGCACATTTAAAAATGTGATAATGCAGAGAGAAACTAACCTGTAATTCTCATTATAACTTGTACTTGGCACTAATCTAATTTTTTAAGACTTATCAATTTCTTTCCTGGCCTGTATGTAAAATTTGGACTATTTCCCCACTAAAACTGTCTTGGGGCTCTCTGAAAAGCCTCAATAGCATTTTGTAAGAAGGCATGGAATTCTTAAGAAGTAATAACATATTTACCAGCTAAAAAAAGCAAAGTTTCACTGAAGTTCAATAACTTGCTAGTCCCCACAACTATGCAGTGGCAAAACTGCTCTGGAACTCAAGAGTCATCTCTCTTTTCCTTAGAGTACGTGAGTCCTGGGAGGTAGTGCTCAGCCTGCCCCTAAGTCATTGAGGCCGCCCATGACCAGAGCTGAACTTTGTGTCTCAAAGAAAAATACAACACCCAGGCTCTCTATGCAGGGAATTAGCCCTGAGCCCACAACACCTCCCCTGCTGAAGAACCAGACAGCAGGGAAGGGCTTGCTCCTCAGTCTGGGCTCTGTCTTCATTGGATGGGGTGGGGCAAAGTTTCTACCAAAAAACATGTGATTTTGTGATTCCCACCAAATCCATTTGTCTCTCTCAGATAACAGGAATTTTAAAACAAAAACAGAAAACACATTAAGGAAAAACAAGAGAGGAAAGGGCAAAGATCCATGCCCTCTCCTGCCCTTTAATTTCTACATCTGCTCTAATTTTCTGGAAAAAGAATGTAAACTAGTCCTGTAACCTTTCCCAGCACAGGGCAGAGTCCAGGCTTCACACTTCCTCAGGGACCATCTGCTGAGCACCTCCCAGACACCTCATGGGGCACTGTGTCAGGGGTTGTGTGGGATACAAGGAATTTTGAGGACAGTGGAGGAGGCAAGGCATGAGCAAGGGATGTTGGCAGAACAGCACTGAGACCTGGCCTCATTGTTACTGTGAGGACATTTGTAGAGTTAAGTCATCAGTAGGTTGGTTGCATCTATGGCTAATGACATCCACAATCAACTGAAGAGACTGCCTTCACCAATGAGAGACATTTCATCCCATCCCATCAGTTGAAGGCTTTGAAAGGAGAAGTGATGATTTCAGCAGTCAGAAGAGCGAATCTCCATCTCTACTTCCGCCAGCCAGCTTCTGCGGAATTCATCAAAAAACTTCATCAGAGTTCCCAGCTTGCATTGGGAAGCGGATGTGGCTCAATCGATAGGTCCCGTTTACCATATGGGAGGCCCCGGGTTCGGTTCCCGGGGCCTCCTGGTGAAGGCAAGCCAGCCCACGCGGCGTGGTGAGCTGATGCAGCAGGACGACCCGGCAAGGGGAGACAAGTAGACACAGAAAAACGCACAGCAAATGGACACAGCGAGCACAAGCAGCAAGCGGGCGGGAGAGAATAAATAAATAAATAAATAAATAAATAAATAAATAAATAAATAAATAAATAAAATCTTAAAAAAAAAAAAAAAGAGTTCCCAGCTTGCAGCCTGCCCTGTGGAATTTGGACTTGTGCATCCCCACATGGCATGAGACAATTTTATAACATCTCATCATATTTGCAGACATCTCCTGTTGCTTCTGCTTCCCTAGAGAACCCTGACCAATACAGTCACCCAGCTGGTTTACATAGTGGAGCCGGGATTTGAACCCAGCCACACTGACGGCAGAACCTTTACTTTTAACCATGAGGCTCTTCAATCTCCCAACAACCAAGCTGCCTGGGCCCAGCCTCTGCCATCTGTACTCATCATTGGCAGTAAAATATCACATTTACTCTGATTTAAGATGCACATTTTAACATGTCTAAGTCTGACTACATCTTATATATTAAAAGAACTCTGTGGGCTGTAGGCAGAGGAGTAGGTCGTAAGATAACGGATATTGCTGTTCAAGTATGCATTTAGCTGAACATGGGTTATTTGATTACCACCTCAGCTGAGTTTTCTACAAATGTAACATTATATGCAGTTGAATTTTCATTTATATTAAGATCCCTAGCATCACTTCAAATGCATTCAAAAAATTTCACTACAATACAAAGTGAAAGGAAAAGCTATTGTTCATGCAAAAGAGTGCCTGTCACACATGGGCAATGTAATTAAAGGGAGTAGAAATTGCCATATCTCCTGGAACAGATTGCAGCATTTTCAAACTCTAAAGAGATTGAAGTGACTGATTTCATACATCATAAAGAACTATTGTTCAAATGATAAATGTAATCTAATTTTCAGAAGCTTCCAGAGAAGCTATTTAACTTCCAGCAATATGTAATCAATTAAAGGGGGAAAAAACTATGTGGTTAGCCAAAAGAGAAAAATGCAGTCCAAATCCTACTGTTCTTTGATAAGCCTCAAAATTACACTGCCAGCCTTAAAGGTACTAAAGGGATCAGGATCACGAGTCATCTGCTTTATGAAAAGTACCACATCACTCTGAAGCTACACATAACTTCTAAGAACCCCATGTGACACAGAATATCATGAATGTGAAAAAGGCCTAAATGGTTATACAGAAAGAGCAACTCATATGTAAGCATATGAATAAATGGGAGCCACTATGGACAATTTTTTAACTGTATACATTTAATATCATGTTTCTTTATTTCTGGAAAGATGCAATTAACTCAAGGTCATATTTTGCCATTATCAGTGGCAAATTTGATACCATTACCATTATCGATGTTGTCTCAAAATAAAGGAATATGGCAATAGCAACGATGGCTACCATATATTGAAGACATGCCAAACACCATATTTGGTATTTTGCATCCAATGTTCTGCAATCCTCGTGACAATTCTATAAGTATTTCCATGTTACATTTTAGGAAATCAAAGTTCAAGGAGACCAGTGACTGGGCAAGGTCACATAGCCAGCAAGCAGTCAAGTTGAGACTGGACCCAGGTCTGCCTGAGTGCAAAACCCAAGTGGTTCCCAAAGCACCATCATGCCTCTCCCTAATAACCACTCACCATCCCCAATCCCACTTGGCACAGTGAGTACAGGTAAGTCTTTACTTAAAGAAAATTGGCTAGGATCTCAGGGCAGGATAGGCCAGCACTAATTCTAGGTCGCAGGGTCTCTCCTCACAACCCAAGCAACCCTAAATGGATCCGTGTCCCGTTGTTTATATGACTGTGTTTCCATTTTCTCAACTTGCACTTCAGGACTTGCTCCCATGGCCCCCAAACTGACCAACTTCCCCAACATTCACATAGCCAAACAATTGACTGGTTCACTCCTCCAGTTGTGCCAGTTTGGTAACACAATCCAGAGAAGAGGGTAAATAGGCTTGGCAAGAAGCAAGGGAGGGTTAAGGCAGAAAGAGGCCTATGGCCTGGCCAGAGGCATTTTTTTCATTCAAGGTGCTGTTTCACATGAGAGTTAAGAGAAGCAGCAGCTTCCCTGGGCCTATGGGACAGTCCAGTTTGCCGTGCCAGCTACTTTCTGGAGATTCATCTGAAGTCTCAGGGCAGCCCACAGGCCTAATAAATGACTGCTTTTATATATATAATTCTATTGAAGTATATCATTCATACATGAACATACATAACAATAAGTGTATAGTAAAAGTTATGAACTTACCAAACAAACATGCAAATCATCACACAGGGCTCTCATCTATCGCACCACTACCAAGAACTTGCATCTTTGTGAAACATTGTTACAAACTATGAAAGAGCATCGTCAAAGTATTACTCCTAACTATAGCCCATATCTTACATTTGATGTATTTTTCTCCCAACCCATGCGATTATTAATACCCTATATTAGTATTATATATATGTTATAGATCATGAGAGAATGTTCTCATATTTGTCCTGTTAACCACAGTCCATCTTCCACCACTAGATTCCTGGTGTTATACAGTGCCATGCTTTGTATAGTCCATTGAACATGTACACTCAGTGGCTCTCATTTTCATCACAGAGTTGTGTTGTCATCACCTCAGTCAACTTTAGAACATTTTCATTACTCCAAAAGGAAAAAATCCCATACCCCCCTATTGCTGTCCCTTAGTATTGATATATTTTCTTTGCCATTGCTGCAAAAATATTACAATGTTATTGTTAACTATTATCCATAAGTTATATTACTTGTAATTTTCCCATGTATCACCATATTCTTAACACTTTGTAAAAGAACATCTTAAATTTACACTATTAATGATAATCTTCATCCACCACCAAAATCACTATATTATACATTCCCTAGATTATTCTCTAGCTTCCTTTCAGTTGACATTTATGTCCACAGACTACCCCTTTCAGCTACAATCACATTTATAAACCAGCAGTGTTGATTATACTCACTATAATGTGTTACCATCAACTCTATTCATTTCTACACTTTTACAGTAAACCTTATTTAGAAATACGGCATACATTAAGCATCAGCTCCCATTCTCAACCCACATTCTATCTCCTACTGACCTATACTATAGAGATTACCTCTGTGCATTTACTCATTGTATTTAGTTCATATTAGTGAGACCATATAATATTTTTCCTGTTGTGAGTAGCTTATTTCACTCAACATAATATCTTCAAGGTTTATCCATGTTGTCAAATGCATCTCAATTTCATTTCTTCTTACAGCCAAACGGTATTCTATTGCACATACATACCATATTTTGTTTATCCAATTCATTGGCTGATGGACACTTGGGCTGCTTCCATATTTTAGCAATTATGAATAATACTGCTATGAACATCAATGTGCAAATATCAGTTTGTGTCCCTTGCTTTCAGTTCTTCCTAGTAATGGGATTGCTGGGTCATATGGCAGTTCTATATTCAGTTTCTTTTTCTTTTAGGTACCAGGGACCAGGGATTGAACCTGGGACCTCGTATGTGGGAAGCCAGCACTCAACAACTGAGCCACATCAGCTTCTCTGAGTTGGTTTTATCATTTGTTTTGCTTGTTGCTTGCTTTTGTTTTTTTATGAGGCACCAGGAACTGAACCCGGGACCTCCCAGGTGGGAGGTGGGTGCTCAACTGCTTGAGCCACATCTGTTCCCCCTCAGCTTCTTCCAAACTACCTTCCACATAGGCTGCACCATTCTACATTCCCGCTAACAGTGAAGGAGTGTTCCTATTTCTCCACATCCTCTCCAGCACTTGTAGTTTTCTGGGTTTTTGTTTTTTTTTTTTTACAATGGCCATTCTCATTGTATCTCATTGTAGTTTTGATCTGCATTACCCTAATAGCTAGTGATGTTGAGCATATTTTCATGTGCTTTTTGTCCATTTGTATTTCTTCTTTGGAAAAATGTCTGTTCAAGTCTTTGGCCCATTTTTAAATTGGGTTGCTTATCTTTTTATCATTGAGTTGTATGATCTCTTCATATAACATGGATATCAAAGACTTATCAGATATGTGATTTACAAATATTTTCTCCCATTGAGTACACTGCCTTTTTACTTTCTTGACAAAGTCTTTTGAAGAACAAAAGTTTTTAATTTTGAGGAGGTCCCATTTCTCTATTTTTTTCTTTCATTCCTCAAGCTTTGAGTATAAGGATTAAGAAACTACCACCTATCACAAGATCTTGAAGATATTTTCCTACATTATCTTCTAGGAGTTTTATGATTGTAGCTTTTATGTTTAGGTCCTTGACTCATTTTGAGTTAATTTTTATATAAGGTGAGAGATACAAGTCTTCTTTCTTTCCTTTGGATATGGAGATCCAGTTCTCCCAGTACCATTTGTTGAATAGACTGTTCTGGCCCAGCTGGGTAGGCTTGATAGCCTTGTCACAAATCACTTAACTGTATATGTAAGGGACTATTTCTGAGTTCTCAATTCAGTTCCATTGGTCAATCATCTGTCTTTACACCAGTGCCATGTTATATGCTTTAAAGCATATTAGCTAAGTAATATACTTTAAAGTCAGGAAATGAGAGTCCTCCAACTCCATTCTTCTTTATTAAGACATTTTTGGCTATTTGGAGCCCCTTACCCTTCCAAATAATTTTGATTTGACTTTACCATTTCTGAAAAAAAAGGCTGTTGAGATTTTGATTGGGATTGCATTGAATCTGTAAATCTGTTAGAGTAGAATCGACAACGTAATGATATTTAGTCTTCCAATCCATGAGCACGGGATGTACTTCCATTTATTTATGTCTTCAGTTTCTTTTAGCAATGTTTTATAGTTTTCTGAATACAGGTCCTTTATGTCCTTAGTTAAGTTATTCCTAAATATTTGATTCTTTTAGTCACTATCATAAATAGAATTTTTTCTGACTTCCTCCTCAGAATGTTCATCAGTAGTGTATAGAAATGCTACTGATTTTTGTGTATTAATCTAGTATCCTGTCACTTTGCTGAACTTGTCCATTAGTTCTAGTAACTTTGTTATATAATTTTTGGAGTTTTCTTGATATAGGATCATATCATTGGCAAATAGCTAAAGTTTTACTACTTCCTTTCATATTTGGGTGCCTTTTATTTCTTTTTCTTGCCTAATTGCTCCCACCTAGAACTTCTAGCACAATATTGTATAAAAGTGGGAAGAGTGGGCATCTTTGTCTTGTTCCTGATCAGTGGGAAAGCTTTCAGTCTTTCACCATTAAGTATAATGTTAGCTGTGGGTTTTTCATATATACACTTTATCATATTGAGAAAGTTTCCTTCTATTCCTATCTTTCGGAGTGTTTTTATCAAGAAAGGATAGTTCATTTACCATATTATTCAAGCTCTCTGTTTCTTTATCTACTGTCCAGATATTCTATCCAATACAAGAGTGGTGTAATGAAGTCTCCAACTATTAATGTAGAGCCATCTCTTTCTCCCTTCAGTTTTGCCAGTGTGTGCCTCATATATCTTGGGACATCCAGGTTAGGTGCATAAATATTTATTATCATTGTTTCTTCTTGGTGAATTGCCCCTTTTATTAATATATAATGACCTTCTTCATCCCTTACAAAAGTTTTGAATTTAAAATCTATTTTGTCCAATATTAGTATCACTACTCCAGATATTTTTTATTACTACTTGTGTGAAATATCTTTTTCCAACCTTTCACTTTCAACCTTGTCAATTCCATAAATCTGAGGTGAATCTCTTGTAGACAGCATATAGATGGCTAATATTTTTTATCCATTCTGTCAGTCTATGTCTTTTGATTGGGGAGTTAAAACCATTAATGTTCAATGTTATTACTGTAATGGCACTACTTATTTCATCCATTTTATCCTTTGGCTTTCCATTGTCATAGCTTCCTACTGTCTGTATTTTTGCCTTTAAGTTACCATTAATAATAATCTTCATTTCCACATTCTTCTCCAAGTCTCTCACCCTTGTTTTTTTTCTTTCAGGCTGTAGCACTCCCTTTAGATTCTCTTGTAAATCTGGTCTTTTGGAAACATACTCTCTCAGTTTTTATTTGTCTGTGAAGACTTTAAACTCATCCTCTTTTTTGAAGGACAGTTTTGTCAGATAAAGAATTCTTAGCTAGCAGTTTTTCTCTTTCAGTACTTTAAATACATCATACCACTTTCTTCTTGCCTCCATGGTTTCTGATTGGAGAATGGCACTTAGTCTTATTGTGCTTCCCTTGTATGTGATGCTTTGCTTTTCTCTTGCTGCTTTCAGAAACCTCTCTTTATCTCTGATATTAGCCATTCTGAATAGTAGATGTCTCAGAATAGGTCTATTCAAATTTATTCTGTTTGGTGTGTGTTGTCCTTCTTGGATATTGATATTTATGTCTTTCATAAGGGTTGGGAAGTTTTCAGTCAAGATTTCTTCAAATATTCTTTCTGCCCCTTTTCCATTCTCTTCTCCTTCTGGGACACTGATAATGTGTATGTTTGTGTGTTTCACATTGTCATTCAATTCCCTGAGACTCTGTTCCATTTTTCCATTCTTTTCTCTTTCTGTTCTCTTGTCTTTTCACGTTCAGATGCTCAGTCCTCCAAGTCACTAATTCTGTCTTCCATCAATTCAAATCTGCTGTTATGTGCCTCTAATGTATTTTTAATTTTATCCATTGTGTCTTTCATTCCCATAATCTCTGTTATTTTCCTTGCAGGCTTTCAAATTATTCTTTATGCTCAACCTGTGTCTTAATTTTCTTTAACTCTTTAGTCATATTTTCCTTCAACTCCTTGAATTGATTTAGGAGATTTGTGTGATTATCATTGATTAATTGTCTTTTTTTTTTTTTTTTTTTAAGATTTTTTTATTTATTTATCCCCCCCTTGCTGCTTGCGCTCGCTGGGTCAGCCAACCACACCATGCGGGTGGGCCCGCCCCCACCAGGAGGCCCCAGGAACCAAACCCGGGGCCCCCCATATGGCAAACGGGAGCCCCACTGATTGAGCCACAGCCGCCTCCTGATTAGTTGTCTTAAACCCTGTGTCTTGTCAGGATTTTGGGTTTGTTCCTTTGGCTGGGCCATCTCTTCCTGTTTCTTAGTATGACTTGCAATTTTTTGCTGATGTCTAGGCATCTGAATATGTTTGCAAATTTACTCTAATGATCAATTTCTCTCTCTTTCACAGCTCTTCTTTGATTTTTGGTTCAACTTATTCTAAGTCTTTAAAATTGCCCAGCTTAAGATATCAAAATGGGGGAGGGGGGTAAATAAATAAATAAATCTTTCTCAAAAAAAGATATCAAAATAGAGCCAGGGACTCACTTATGGGGTGCATACCTGCTCCAAGGGGACTTGCCCATGTTTCTGGTTTGGACAAAGCCAAGATTCAACGTGGGCTCTGTTGTCCAAATTCACTGAAGAGAAACCACTCTCCACCCTCTGCCACATGCTCCCTCTTCCCAGGGAGGAAGACATCTGTTCCCCTCTCAGTTGGCTGCAGTGAACCACAGGTTTTATCCAAGCTGTTCACCTTGAGGTTGGAGGATAAGTGCCCTTCTCAGCCATGGGGGTTTATAACTCACAGTTTTCATTTCAGCTTTGTGTCTATCTGTCCTTCATCCTCCTGGAGAATATGCAGCACTCTTCTGGCCTGCAGGCCCACAAAGTAGCTCCCTCAGACAGCTTTTTGCCCTTCCTCCATTGCTTTTGTGAGAGAATTGAGCCCTGCCTACTTACTCCAACACCATCTTCCCAGAAGTTCCCAACTGCTTTTCTTTTGATCAAGCTTTTCCAGGATGACAGGTAAAAGCTTGTAAGCTTCCCCCATCATCTGATCAAGTGCCTCCTAGCACAGTCTCATCTCTGATGTAAAACCCTTTCCAAGGCTGTCCAGGGAAGAGTCCCTCAGGAAAGGGCCTCAAGCTTGGGCACTAAGAGTGGACTAAGACAATTCAAGAAACAATCATTGAACATCTCTGAGGATGCAGAGATGAATAGGACGTGGTCCCTACCATCAGGAAACTCACAGTTGAGCAGTGAGTTCAGATCTAACTATAATAAAAAGCAGAACAAGGTGAGGAAGGAAGATCAATTGTAGTTTCAAGGTCAAAACGCAACTGCATCTGCTAACCTGCTAACACTGATTTAGAATGTACTAGATACCAGATACTATACCAGACATTTTATATACACTATCATTTTTAACTCCATAACTGCCCTGTCAAATATGTTCTAGTACTATCTTAACTTTGTAAATGAGAAAACAGACAGAGAGGCAAAGTACCTTGCCCCAGTCATAGAAATAATTTGTAAATATTAGAGATTAGATTTGGACCCAGCTGGCCAACACCAAAGTGTATGTTATTTTCACTATAACAGACTACATCTCCTGGAATTCTTTCTGGTAGAAAAGGAATCTAAACTGTTTTGGAATTCAGTAGGTTATGGGTGGGATGAGAAAATAATCCAAACAGAGAGGAGAGCAAGAGGCTTGGAAAAGGTGTGTGGTCAGTGAGTTGGGGGACTTGTGTCAGGAGACCTGGGTTCTAGTCCTGGATTGGCTACTGACAATCTCTGTGACATGAAGGAGTTCCTATCCCCTCCCCAGGCCTCAGTTTTCCTATCAGTAAATGAGAGGATTGGAAGAGATGTTCTCAAAAAGTCTCCTCTGGCTCAAATGTTTGATGATACTCATAAGAGGCCATGCAGGACAGAGCTTAAACCTCAGCTGTAATATGAAGACAATAGCAACGCCTGCATCACAGCACTGAAGTAAAGGTTAAATGAATTGAAGAACACTGCGCTGTGCTTAGAAAACTTTCAACATTTAATAAATGGAGGCAGCTATGTCATCATTATCATCATCACCATTATTTTTTATTTAAGGAATCCAGAAAGCAGGTGTAGTTGTCATGGACCAGAAATTTTTTCTTTGTTTGTTTGTTTTGTTTTTTTAAAGTTTAAAAGGACAAGAAATAAGCCCTGGATAAAAGAAGGAAGAAAGACAGGGAGGGAAGGAGGGAGGGAGGGAGGGAGGAAAGAAATATCTCACTGAACCAGAAGTCCCTCCCATGACTAGATCACGAGGCCCCTGTTTCACCACAAAGAGCCATGCCATACCTTCTCTTCTGAAGAAACGGTCAGCTTGTCACTGGATATTAAGCTGCATACCTGGTCCAGACTTAGGCTAAGAAATTCTTCCCCCAGCATCACCTCTGGAAAGTGCTGCTCTGTTCCCCAAAAAAAGAAAAAAGAAAAAAAAAAAAAGAGAGCATAAGTTAAGAAAACAAAGTTATAACACACTTCTGCCTTACCTTGAACCAATACCATGACAATCTGTGGAACTCACAGTGGAGTCCTGCTACACAGACAGACAGACATTTTGGCTAGAGGGAAACTAGACTTTTAATTCAGCAGTAAAGACATCACCCTGAGTGATCCTCTTCCCGAACATCAACACAGACAAAAATGGGGCAGAGAGAGGTAAGGTTATATCTTTTCCATGCTCCACGAGATTAATGACAATACAGAAAAGCTTCATTGGGATCTGCATACTTAATTGAACTAATTTCCCCTCAAGGCATGCAATAGTAGAGCTGAGGATGGTGTCCCCTGCAGCACAACCAAATAAAAGCAAGTCAGGACTGCTGTATAGTTGGAAGTCCCTTGGGGTTCTGATAGGAAATCAACATTAGAAGGGTAGAAGACAGGATCATCTTTTCCTGCCCAAAGTCAGTCTACCATAGCCAGTATCTGGTCCACAAGGAAACCAAACCAAGCATCCAACCAAGCATGGTAACAACATGGCTGTCCCCACCACCACTGAGAACAGGCCATGGCAGCCAGGCCTACAGAAGCTGTTAACATAGAGGCAGATTTGGAAGCAGCTAGAACAAAACCAAAACCCCTCTTAGTCTGCAGTGGCATTATGCACAAGGGAGAGTCCAGGGACAATTCCTACCCTGACACATGTCTAAACCACAATCCTGCTGTTACAGAGGTGTTGCAGTGTCAGGAAAAGCACCCATTTCAGAAAAAAGGGGACTAGATTCAATTCTGGCTTTGCATTTTTGAGGTGTGTCTTTGGGACAATAGCATCACCTCCTTGGATATTACTAACCTCTACTGTAAAACAGGGATAACACCACTGCCCTAATGCTCTCCCATACTCTGATAAAAGGGGATCCATGAAAGTGCTTCGCAAGCTATTCCAAGGTAAGCCATCCCAAGGGCTGATAATTCCTGGTGCAACAGGCTCTGGAGATCACAGGACCCTCCAATTATCTGCCCCAGACTTTGTTCCTTTCTCAGTTTTCTCACAACCCTGTACCTTCACCCCAAGAAGCATCTGTGTCCCTGGCCTACCAGGTTCTAGGCCTTCTCCTTCCTTCTTTGGTGGTCCCTCTCTGACCTAGAAGCCTCTTGGATAACTTTAAGGGGCTATACTTCCGACCAGACTAATGATATCATTGTGGCCACAATTAAAGCAGGCCCATGTACCCTGGCTTACTTTAATTGATTCTGAACCATTGTTCAAATACACCAGGAATATTTGTACATGAAAAGATAAATTTAAAAGTCAGACTCTCTATGGAGGGAAACTACATTTTTTGAAGTTAACAGAGTGAAAAGCTGGTTTTTCCTTCCCTGTATGTCAATAAGAAAAGCCTTTAGTCAAAACTACAGGCATTTTCTCTAAGCAAATTTAGCATATAAATGCATTAGCCCCTCCCGCCCCCCCAGCATGGGACATGACTCCTGGGAATAAGCCTCCCTGGCACCAAGGGATTATTACCAAGTGCCAACTAGCAGTGCACCTGGAAAAAGACCTTGACCAAAAGGGGGAAAGGGCTAATACAAATAAGTTTTTATGGCTAAGAGATTTCAAAGTGAGACGGGAGGTCATTTCAGAGTTTAAGCTTATGCACACCCCAGCAGGATCTCATTGACTGCCAAAGTAAATATTGCCTCAAATAGGTGGGATCCTGAGGGCTCTTGAGACATCCAGATACTACAGGCAGGGCAGACAGCTCAGGAGTTTGGCACCCTGCCAGTAGGCCCTACTTTGGAATTTACACTCCCTGGTGTGATAGAGTTGGACTCATTTGTGGCTTCCCTACATATGGCTCTTCTGCTCCTTCTATTTGAACTCATAGTTAGTACTAGACTTGATAGGTATGTCCAAGAGACTTAAATCTTTGTGCTGTCCAAGTGCCAGCTGGGCCCTGAATCTCAACAGATTGCAACACCTACTCTCAATTTCATTGGACTTACCCAGGACAACTAACAAGGAGATGATGATGGACAATGCCCATCCCAAGGAACAAAGAGAGTCTGCAACTGCAAGCAAGATAGTCCCATCCATCTGCCCCATGGGATCTAAGCCCCCTCTCAATTAGAGGTGGAGTGGGCATCACCATCCCAGAATCCTCAGGATTGGAGAATGAACGATGAACTAGAGTAGACTTACTGTTATTCTACTATAGACTTACTGTTATTCTAGCAATGTAAGAACTTGTATCATTGATGTGAAGGCAGGGGCCACTGGAGGTTCTGAGAAGAGGGAGAGGGAAAAACAGGTGTAATATGGGGACATTTTCAGGACATTGGAATTGTCCTGAATGACATTGTAATGAAGGATACAGGCTATTATATATTTTTTCATAACTTAAAAAATTGTGTGGGACAGAGTATAAACTATAATCCACGCTTACTGGCAATGCTCCAATATGTGTTCATCAATTATAACAAATGTACCGCACTAATGAAGAATTTTGTTAATGTGGAAAAGTGTGGGAGGGGTAGGGAGTGGGGCATATGGGAATCCCCTATACTTTTTATGTAACACTTATATGATCTAAAGTATTTTAAAAATAAATTTTTTTAAACTACTAAGAAAAAAAACTAGAGAGATTTTAAGTTAGACATTCAGAAGATATTCCTAACTATAGGAATATTTAAGACTAGATTTTTAAGACTGTTAAGTATAAACAAGAGAGTATGGGGTTTCCAGTCAATCAAGATGGCAGCAGAAGATGCTCCAGAATGCCAAATCCCCACAGAATCTTTGAACAACTATCAAAAACTGTCACAGCCATCTTCCTCAGAACTTTGAAAAGCAAAGGGTTTCAGTACCTGGACAAATGCCAAATCATTTGATGTTGGTTGGTGTGAGTTCAACTAGTGCTACTTCTCATTTTGATGCAATTTAAAAAACAGTAAGACCTCACCCTGCAGCACATCCACAATTATATACTGTTTTTCATTTCCTGTTTCTTAATAAACTCTTTACTCCCTTGCCAAAAACAAAAACAAAAACAAAAAATAATAGGAAAAGCTCATGGGGCCTTGCTGGCCCATCCTCCAGCCCCTATTGAGCTACTGAGCATAGTGTGGAGCCAGCCTGCACTTCCACTGTAGGTCCCTGGCACATGCTGAAGCAAAGTAATCCCTATGCACATACTAGGGTGCCTGTATGTCAGTGCCCATCAATCAGTTGACAGCCTGAAAGACTGAACCAAGAAATTCTTCTTGGGCTTGCCCTCCCAGAAATTGCCCTGCAAGCAGAAGCAACTTGCAGACAGTTAAAGGAACAATTAAGTCAAAGAGGTCTGGGTTAAAGGATTACTTGCTTTAAGTCATACAAAAGAGCTCCCTGTAAGGGGAGAAAGACTATTTAACAGGAGTAGAGGGGGCATTCAAGTACCTAAAAATGGGGCAATACCAAAGGCCCTAAGTAAACATAAGCCCAGGATAAGACATAGACTCAGAAAAGATAGAGCAGACCTTGCACCTCATATTTGCTTCCGGCTTCCTATCTTCTTTTTTTTTTTTTTTTTTTTTAACCGGGAGGTCCCGGGGATCGAACCCAGGTCCCTCCATATGGGAGACGGATGCCCAACCAGTTGAGCCACATCCGACCTTCCTATCTTCTTGATAGGAAGGCTAAACTTAGGAGAGTACCAGCAAACAAAGGACAAATTTGCAAAGACTGAAAAAGTTGTTTTTTGCATTGGTTGGTTGTTTTGTTAGCTCCTGGCCCTCAAGAAAATCTCTGACCTATCACTAACTAGATACAGTCCCAGAGATAACACTTTGAAATATTAACATGTATAGAGTACAAAAAGAAAAAATGTATATAGAGTGCAACAAAAGATTACAAGACAAACAAAGAAACAGAAACTGATGACTCATCCAAAGGAACAAGATAAAAATCCAGAAACCATCAATGAATAGACCAGACTTTGGACATACTAGACAAAGACTTTTTTTTTCAATGATCCTCAAAAATTCCATAATTAAAAATTTACTATTTCCTCATTATCTGTAATACTGGTTATTGACTAAGGTCATTTCTAAAAATTGAGATATGAAAATTTGGCAAGCATAATATTGCTGATCACCCAACTCAGAGCTCATTTTAGCACCTCTTGTCTTACTCATTAATGCTAATATTGACATTCAATCTAAAAGTCTAGGAATCTATGATTCTTCTTCTTGATATAATACAAAATTGATTCTGTTCTTCATCCTCTATGAAATATGTTATTGTATACTCTGGAATAAAGTTATTGTTATCTTAAAAAAATGATCCTCAGTATGCTCAAGAAGATAAAGGAAAACACAGAGGAAGAACTAAAAGATAACAAGAAAACAATGAATGAATAATATTGGAATCTTAATAAAGAGATGGAAATTTTAAAAAGGAACGAAACAGAAATACTGAAATTGAAGATTAGGTAAATTTAACAAAAATACAAAAACATGCATGTTCAAGAATCCCAACAACCCCCAAACAGGATAAACTCAAAGAAATTCATGCCCAGACACATAGTGGTAAACAGTCAAATGCCAAGGACAAAAAGAGAGTTTGGAAAGCTACAAGAGAAGAGCAATGTGTTATATACAAGGGAATACCAATAATGTTAAGTGCCAATTTCTTATCAGAAACCATGGAAGCAAAAAGGCAGTGGGAGTAATTATTTAAAATGTTGAAAGAAAACATGACTAATCAAGAATTTCATATCCTAAGAGACTGTTTTTCAAAAATGAGAAAGATTAAGATATTTCCAGAAAAAACAAATGCTGAAGAAGTTTATCACCACTAAACCTGCCCTACAAGCAATGCTCAAGGGAGTTCTCCAGACTGAAAGGAAAGGATCGAGGCAGCATAAAGAAATAAAGACCTCTAGTACTATTTTATTGAATTTTTTAGTATGTAACTCTACTTTTTACTTCTTACAGGTGCTAAAATGCAAATGGATAAAAAGTAATGATAATGACCTCACTGATATGACTTAAGCAAACTGAGCAGACTCAGAGAGCTAGAGTATGGAAGATAGGTTTATAGGAGACAGAAAGGGAATGGAAAGTAGTGAGCTCATGCCCATATGGGCAAAATCTATGATAAGGTGGAAGGGTGTGGTTGGGCAGTGGATGGGCATGAGAGTGGTGCAGTGATGTGATTGGGTTCAGTGATACTGGTCTGTGAGGGTGAGGGGGGGAGTTGGGTTGGACTATCCATGGAACTGGGGGGAGGGTTGGAGGAAAAGGCAGGTGAACTCTGGGGATTTGCAGGTCTGTGGTTAAAATTACAATGTTGGGAATGTTCTTTTGGCAAATATGGCAGGGGAGGGTTACTGGTGTAGGGCGTCAGGTGTAGGGGGATGTATGGGATAGGGCACTCCTAGGGCATGCTTCTATGGAATACGTAAGTGTTCATCTTGTCATAGTGTGTTATCTCAATGGATGAAGACCCACACAATACACAAGAAAATAATAAACTCCCATCCTGGGGAGTGCTGTTATGTTCCCAATTAGAGGGACAAGAATCCCTTGAGAACATAGGCAGTGCCTAAAAAAAGAAAACAGACCAATATGTCAAGCCCTCAATAATATTGCTTGAATCTTATGCTTCAAAAATTGAAACTTAGTGGTTATCATCAGTTCCGAGGGAGAGAAGAATAAAATAGATGCAAAATAGGGCATTTTTAGGGAATTAGAATTGTTCTGCATGATCTTGCAATAACAGATACAGGCCATTTTAAATTTCATTAAAACCTATAAAAGTGTATGGTCCAAACTATAAGCCATAATGTAAGCCATTGACCATGGTTAGTAGCAATGCTTCAAGATTGGTACATCAATTGTAACAAATGTACCATCCACGTGTAAAATGATATTAATAGGGGAGGGTGTTGGGTAAACAGAAATCCCCTATATTTTCTGTCTTCAAAACCACTAATTTCTGTCTTCAAGCAATTCAAATCTGTTCTTATGTGCCTCTAATGTATTTTTAATATCAGCCATCGTGTCTTTCATTTCCATAAAGTCTGTTACTTTTCCTTGCAGGCTTTCAAATTGTTCTTTATGCTCTCCCAGTGTCTTCTTAATATCCTTTATTTCTTTAGTCATATTTTATTTAAATTCTTTGAAGTAGTTTAGGAGAGTTGTCTGATTATCACTGATTAATTGAATTAAATCCTGTATCTCTTCAGGATATTTGGTTTGTTCTTTTGCCTGGGCCATCTCTTCCTGTTTCCTAGTATGGCTTATAATTTTTCACTAATGTCTAGGCATCTGAATATGTTGGTATATTTACTCTGATAGCTAATTTCCCTCTCTTGCCTATTGATTTTTTTTTCCACAGCTCTTCTTTGATATTTGGTTCAACCTATTCTCAGTCTTTGAAATTTCCCGGCTTAAGTTTCCAAAATCAGGCCAGGGACTCACTAGTGAGACACAGATGTTCTGCCAGGGGTTGGATACAGAGAGCACACACACTTTTTGTCCATGCAGTCTCCAGACCCGCCAGCAGATGGCGCTAGTCAGTACACCTTTCCATGGAGGTTTTTCAGCCTCGGCTTTCCTGTGTTCCTGCATTGAATCTCCAGATCAGAGATTCAAAGCAGGCTCTGCTGGCCGAATTCACTGAAGAAAAGCACTCCAACCTCCCCTCCCTTTTCCCTAGAAACAGGTGACAGGGAGGAAGATGTCTGTTCCCCTCTCAGTCAACTAGAGTGAGCCAGGGATTTTACCCAAGCTTAATATCTTTGGGGTGGGGAAGGAGAGCCCTTCCTGGCTGCCATGGGGACTTGGTAACTCACATTTGTCTTTTTGGCTTCTTTGTCTCTCTGCCCCTCCCCCTCCTGGGAGTTGTGTAGCATTGTCCTGATCTGCTGACCCCCAAAGCAGGTCCCTCAGACAGCTTTTGGCTTTCTCCATTGTTTTTGTGAGAGCATTCAGATCTGCCTGTTAGTCCATCACCATTTTCCCATAAATCCTCCTCCCCTATATTTTCTAAATCACTTTTCTGTAACCTAAAGCTTCTTTGAAGATAAAATAGAAAAAATAAGACACTGGGGGAATATACGGAAGAAATTGTTACTGTACATACAAGACATCAGATCTTACAGTGATGAAAGAGACAATGTCTAAAAAATTTTTTTATATTATTTCAAATTTTATTTTTTGTATTTTATTTGTTATTTTTTAAACTATTATTGTTTCATTTTCTTATTAATTTTATTTGTTTATTTTGTTGGCTTCATTTTTGGAGAGATTTTGGGTCATAGAAGGGACAACTGTGGCAGTAGAGGATCACTGGTGTGGGGTGTCGGTGATGGGGGGATGTGTGGGGAGGGGTGCACCTGGGGCATGCCTCTAAGGCATATGAATATGTTCAAGTGTTCATGGGACATTGTCTCAGTGGGTGGAGACCTACACAATTACTGAAAGAATATTGAATTCCCATCCTGGGGAGCTCTGCTACATTTTCTAACAGAATGGCAAGAAACCCCCAAATACAAGGGCAGTGCCTAGTAAAGGAAGACAGACCATTACACCAGGCCCTTGATATTGGTGATTGTATTTATGAACCTTTTCTTGTGAAATTGAAACATAGCCTAGCATTATATATTGCCTAAGAGCTACCTCCTGGAAGCCTCCTTGTTGCTCAAATGTGGCCTTTTTCTAAGCCAAACTCGGCATATAAATGCACTACCTTCCCCTTGAGTGGGACATGACTCCCAGGGATGAGCCTCCCTGGCACCAAGGGATTACTACCAAGCTCCAACTAGCAATGCATTGGAAAAAGACCTTGACCAAAAAGGGGAAATATTAAATACAAATTAGTTTTTATGGCTAAAGATTTCAAAGTGAGTTGGGAGGTCATTCCAGAGGTTACGTTTATGCACGTCTCAGCAGGATCTCATTGACTGCCACAGTAAACAGTGCCTCAAACAGTGGGGCTCCTGAGGGTTCTAGAGACATCCAGACACTATAAGCAGGGCAGACAAACTCAGGAATTTGGCACCCTGTTAGTGGGCCTTACTCAGGAATTTATGCTCCCCAATGTAACAGAGTTAGACTCATTTATAGTTTCTCTATACATGGTTCTTCTGCCCCTTTTATTTGAACCTAAAATCAGCACTATACTTGTTAAATATGTGCCCCAGAGACTTAAATATTTGGTCCATTCGTGTGCCAGTTGAGCCCTGAATCTCAGCAGAGTTGTAATACCTACTCTCAAGTTCATTGGACTCACTCAGGACAACTAACAAGGAGATGATGATGGATAAAGCCCATCCCAAGGAACAGAGAGAGTCTGCAACTGCAAGCAAGATAGTTCTATCCATCTGCCCTGTGGGATCTAAGCCCCCTCTCAATGAGAAACAGAGTGGTCATCACCATCCCAAAATCCTTAAGATTGAGGAATGAACAATGGACTAAAGTAGACTTATTATTATTCTATTATAGACTTATTATTATTCCAACAATGGAAGAACTTTTATCATTGATATAAAGGCAGTGGCCACCAGTGGTTCTGAGGGAAGGAAGAGGGAAAAATAGGTGTAATATGGGGGCATTTTTAGGACACTGGAATTGTACTGCATGACATTGCAATGATGGATACAGGCCATTATATATTTTGTCATAACCTACAAAATTGTGGGGGATAGAGTGTAAACTATAATGTAAACTATAGTCCACAGTTGGTAGCAATGCTTCAATGTGTGTTCATCAGTTGTGACAAATGTACTGCACTAATGAAGGGTGTTATTAATGTAGGAAACTGTGGGAGGGGGAGGCAGTGGGGCATATGGGAATCCCCTATATTTTTATGTAACATTTATGTAAACTAAAGCTTATTTTAAAATAAAAAAGCAATTTAAAAAAATAATAATAGCCAGAAATAGCAGCTATGTTTAGCAACGAAAACAGAGAGATCGAGAGGTGAAGAATTTTCTTGTTTGTTTGTCATTTTTTGTTTACTATTATTATTGAAATAATGAAAATGCTATAATAATGATTGAAGTGATGAATGCACAACTATTTGATTCTAGCAAATACCATTGATTGTACACTCTGGATGAATTGTATGCTTTATTAATAATATGTGTCAATAAAATTGATTTGTTTAAAAAAACAAAAAACACTAGGCACATCTCACCCTGTGGCATGCCCACACCCATATCTGGGGTTGTGTACTTTTTTTCCTTTTCTTGTTTCTAAATAAACTCTTTACTCCCTTTCCAAAAAAAAAAAAAAGAATGATAAATTTATATTTGGGACAGACAATGTATATAAAGATATAATTAGTAACAAGTACAATTATTAAATTCAAGTTGTTAAACATTTAGGATATTAAATTTAAGCCCCATGGAAACCCACAAGAAAATATCTGACAAATATATAAAGAAGGAAATGAGAAAGGACTCAAAATGGTACAATACAAAAAATCAAATAAATATGGAAGTAGACACTAGTGGAAGAATTAAGGGATAAAAAAAGAAATGACTTACAAAGACCAAGTAGCAAAATGGCAGAAGAAAGTCCTGTATTATCAGTAGTGACTAACTATAAATGGATTAAACTCTCTTGTCAAGAACAAAGATTGGCAGAATGGATAAAAAAGCATGACCCAATTACAGGGATACCTCATTTTACTGCACTTCACTTTATTGCACTTCACAGATATTGTGTTCTTTACAAATTAAAGGTTTGTGGCAACCCTGCATCAAGCAAATCTATTGACACAATTTTTCCAACAGCACGTGCTCACTTCATGACCCTGTGTCAAATTTTGGTAATTCTCACAATATTGCAAACTTTTCCATTATTGTTATATCTGTTATGATGATCTGTGATCAGTGGTCTTTGATGTTACTATTATAATTGTTTTGGGGCACCACAAGCCATGTCCATATAAGATGGCCAACTTAATCAAGAAATGTGTGTGCTGTCTGGCTGCTCCATCAACTGGCCATTCCTCTATCTCTCTGCCTCTCTCAGTCTATCCTATTCCTTGAGACAAAATAATATTGAAATTGGGCCAAATAGTAACCCTACAAAGGCCTCTAAGTATTCAAGCAAAAGGAAGAGTCACATGTCTCTCACTTTTTTAAGAAAAGTGTGAAATGATTAAGCTTAGTGAGGAAGGCATATCACAAGCCAGGATAGGCCTCTTGCACTGAATAGTTAGCCAAGTTGTGACTGCAATGGAAAATTTCTTAAAGGAAATTCAAAGTGCTACTCCAGTAAACACACGAATGAGAAGAAAGCAAAAACAGATTTATTGCTGTTATGGAGAAAGTTTTAGTGGTCTGGATAGAAGATCAAATCAGCCACAACATTTCCTTAAGCCATGACCTAATCCAGAGCAAGGCTCTAACTCTCTTCAGTTAGTTGAAGGCTGAGATATGATGAGGAAACTGCAGAGGATAAGTTTAAAGCTAGCAGAGGTTTGTTAATGAGATTTAAGGAAAGAAACCATCTCCATAACATAAAAGTACAAGGTGTGCAAGTGCTGATATAGAAGTTGCAGGAAGTTATCCAGAAGATCTAACTAATATAATTGAAAAAGTGGCTACACTAAACAACAGATTTTCCTTGTAGATGAAACAGCCTTCTAATGGAAGAAGAGGCCATCTAGGATTTTCATAAATAGCTTCAAAGGACATGCTGGCTCTCTTTTTTTTTTTTTTCATCTTTATAAATTGATTTATATTTATATTTTATATAAATGGAATCATATAATATGTAACACAATATATTTAGTTCATAGTAGCACAATCATACAGTATTTGTCCTTTTGTGTCTGGCTTGCTCTCGTTAGGGGATAGGCAGCTGGTGACTTTAAGTTAAACCCAACACTCATTTACCATTTTAAAAATTCTAGGGTCCTTAAGAATTATGCTAAATCTACTCAGCCTGTGTTCTCTAAATGGAATAGCAAAGCCTAGATGATAGCACATCTGTTTACAGCATGGTTTACTGAATATTTTAAACCCACTTTTGAGACCTATTAATCAGAAAAAAAGATTCCTTTCAAAATATTACTGTGCATTGACAGCGTATCTGGTCACACAAGACCTCTGGAGATGTACAAGATTAATGTTTTCATGCCTGCTAAAACACCCATTCTTCAGTCCATGGATCAATGAGTCATTTCAACTTTCAAGTCTTATTATTTAAGAAATACATTTTGTAAGACTATAGCTACTATAGATGAATCTTGGCAAAGTCACTTGAAAATTTTTGGGAAAGGATTCACCATTCAAGATGCCTTGAAGAATATTCATGATTCCTGGGAGGAGGTCAAGATATCAGCATTAACAGGAGTTTGGAAGAAGTTGATTCCAAACCTCACGGATGATTTTGAGGGGTTCAAGACTTCAGGAGAAGTAACTGAAGATGTGAAAAACCAAGAGAACTAGAATTAGAAGTGGAACTTGAAGATGTGACTGAATTGCTACAATCTCATGATAAAATTTTAATGGATGAGGAGTTGATTTTTATGGATGAGCAAAGAAAGTGGTTTCTTGGGATAAAATCTACTCTGGGTGAAGATGCTGTGAACATTGTTGAATGACAACAAATGATTTAGAATATTACATCAATTTAGTTGGTAAAGCAACAACAGGGTTTGAAAGGATTGACTCCAATCTCGAAAGAAGTTCTACTGTAGGTAAAATGTTATTTAACAGCATCACATACTACAAAGAAATCTTTCGTGAAAGGAAGAGTCAAATGAGGCATCAAACTTCATTTTTGTCTTATTTTAAGAAGTTGATACAACCATCCCAACCTTCAGCAACCACCACCCTGTTCAGTCAGCAACCACCAACAGAAAGGAAAGACCCTCCACCAGCAAAAAGATTATGACTCACTGAAGGTTGAGATGATGGTTAGCATTTTTTTAGCAATAAAGTATTTTCAATCAAGGTATGTACATTGTTTTATAGACAATGCTATTGCACACTTAATACATTACAGTATAGTGTAAACAAAACTTTTATATATGCTAAAAACAAAAAAATTTGTGTGACTTGCTTTATTGCAATATTCACTTTCTTGTGGTGGTCTAAAACTGAACACTCAATATCTCCAAGGTATGCATGTATATACTGTTTACAAAACATTACCCTTAAATTTAAGACACAAGTAAGCTGAAAGTGAAAGTATTAAAAAATAAATACCACGCAATATTTGGTGAGTGATGTTATCAACATGGTGACTTAAGACATCCCCTGAAAAATTCTCCCCAGAGATTTAGCAAATAAAAGGACAAATTCCACTAGCTTAGAACTCTGGAGGATGGTAGAAACTGGAGAGCAATTCCACAAATGCTGAATCAAAGAAACAGAAAAATCTCAAGTAGGAGAAGTCCATGCTGGACTGTCAGTCAGTTCCTATTTCCTCTCCCCCTCACTTGATACAGCATGGCTTGGGATTTACACAGAGGCAGCACAGTCCAGCACCCTCCAACTGTGGATAGAGACTCTAGACCCATTCACAGCAGCCAGTTAGAACACCATTCATATCCAGGCACAGAAACTAAAGTCAGCAGGTGGAATACAAACTGCTGAAGAGTGCTGCATACAAAAGGACTCCGGTGGTGGGGACAGGACTGCCATAAAAAGGCTTGTAAGAACTGTTATGACCTCACTCAAATCCAGTTTCAGTTGGCTGGACCACAAAAAGGCAAAACAGACTTTTCTGAAGGGATCCACCTTTCTGGATGAACCCCATGTGGCTCCCCAGGGTGAGATACCCTAACGGGAAGAGGATAAAACTGAATTGCTGTAAGATAAGATGGGTCTTAGAACTGAAAAGTGTAAGGAAAATGGGGTAACGAGTGAGGGAGAGAATTTAAACAAATCATAGGAGCTGGGGAGAAAAGTATGCACAAAAACTAACAGAAAAGATCAAGATTCCCAGAGTAGGAACAGAGGAAAAGAAATTGTTTCCTGGAGATAAAACAATTGCACAAAAACTGCAATCCCCAAAATTGCACCATATATCCAGGACAAGAATAAGATGAATAAGAGCCAAGATAATCTGAACAGGTAAACACTGGCAATTCTAAAGGTCTAGAATAGTTAGGCCATGCATCAAAGAAGAGTCAACACAAAGCCAATAAACAATAAAACCCTAGGCAAGAGAGAGAAACTGACCTTCAAGTAACTCATCATGATAATCAGATGCACAAACATCAGCAAAAAATTTACAAGCCATACTAAAAAAGAGGAAATATGGCCCAAAGGAACAAAATTAAAAGTCAGAGGAGACAGAGAATTTGAAACAACTGATAAAAGAGGGTCAAACAATCCTCCCAAATCAAGTCAAAAGAGATAAAGGATATTAAGAAGACACTGGGGAATATAAGGAAGAATTTGAAAGTACAAAAAGAAGCATATCAGAACTTTCAGGAATGAAAGGCACAATAGAAGATATTAAAAATACACTAGAGCCATACAAGAGCAGATCTGAAAAGGCAAAAGAAAGAGTCAAAAACAGCAAAAACAGGGGGGAGGGGGGTGTGGTTAAAAATGGACAAAATTAAAATAAATAAATAACTCTTTTTTAAAAAGAGAGAGAGAGAGAATCCTGAAAGTAGTAAGAGAAAAGCAACTCATCACAAACAAGAGAACTGCAATAGGATTAAGTGCCCATTTCGCTTCAGAAGTCTTGGAGGTGAGAAGGCAGTGGTGTGATATATTTAAGGTACTATATGAGAAAAACTGCAAACCAAGAATTCTTTCTCTGGCAAAACTATCCTTCAGAAATGAGGGATAGTTTAAAATATTCACAGATAAGCAGCAACAGACAATTCATCAACAAGAGACCTGCCCTACAGGAAATACTAAAGGGAGTGCTGCAGGCTGAAAGGAAAAGACAGGAGAGAGAGGCTTGGAGGGGAGTTTAAAAATGAAAATTAACAGAAAGAGTAATGAAAAGAGAAAAAGGAGGGACAAAAATAAGGTATGACATATAAAAACCAAAGGATAAAATGGGTGAAGTAAGTACTACCTTTACAGTAATAACATTGAACATTAATCGATTAAACTCCCCAATCAAAAGACACAGATTGGAAAAATGGATTTAAAAAGTATGATCCATCTGTACGCTATCTACAAGAGACTCACTTTAGACCCAAGACATAAATAGGTTGAAAGTGAAAAGCTGGAAAAAAATGTTCCATGCAAATAGTAACCAAAAAAGAGCTAGGGTAGCTATGCTAATATCAGACAAAATAGACTTAAAAGGCAAAACTGTTATAAGAAACAAAAAAGTACACTATATATGAATAAAAGGGTCAATCCACCAAAAAGAAATAACAATCATAAATATTTATATACCTAACCACGGTGTCCCAAAATGCATGAGACAAATACTGTCAAAATTTAAGGAAAAAAACAATGTCTCTACAATATTATTTGGAAATTTCAATGCAACACTCTCATCAATATATAGAACATCTAGACAGAGGATAACTAAGAAAACAGAAAACTTGGATATGATAAATGAAGTAGACCTAACAGACATATAAGGAACAATGCACACCAAAACAGCTGGATATACATTCTTCTCAAGCGTACATGACTCAGTCTCCAGGATAGACCACATGTAGGATTGCAAAACAAGTCTCAATAAATTTCAAAAGATTGAAATTGTACAAAGATCTTCTATGATCATACTAGAATGAAGTAGGAAATCAATAACAGGTGGAGAAATGGAAAATTCACAAATATATGGAGGTTAAACAACACACTCTTAAACAATCAGTGGGTTAAGGAAGAAACTGCAAGAGAAATCAGTAAATATATCTAGACAAAGAAAACGAGAACACAACATATCAAATCTTATGGGATGCAGTGAAGGCAATGGTAAGAAAGAAATTTATACCCCTAAACAACTGCATTAGAAAAGAAGAGCTGAAATAAAGGCTTAACTGCACACACAGAAGAACTAGAAAAATAAAAGCAAAATAATACCAAAGCAAGCAGAAGGCAAAGATTAGAACAGAAGTAATTGAAAGAGAATTTAAAAAAAAAAAAAAAAAAAAAACCAAAACAATCAAAAGGCAAAAATTATAAAAAAAATAATTTAAAAAAAATTTAAAAAAAAAAAAAAAAAAAAAGCAATAGAATTAACAAAACAAAAAGTTGGTTCTTTTGAGATCATTAAAAAATGGTCAAACCTTAGCTAGACTTACAAAGAAAAAAAAAAAAAGGAGGAGATGCAAATAAATAAAATGAGAAGGAGGACACTACTATTGACCCCATAGGAATAAAAAGGATCATAAGAGGATACAATTATATATCAACAAATAAGATGAAATGGAAAAATTCCTAGAAACACATGCACAACCTCCACTTATTCTACAAGAAATAAAAGACCGCAATGGATTAATTGCAAGTAAAAAGATTGAATCAGGGGAGCGGATATGGCTCAAGCAGTTGAGCACCTGCCTCTCACATGGGAGATCCTGGGTTCGGTTCCTAGTGTCTGCTGAAGGAAAAAAAAAAAAAAAAAGACTGAATCAGCCATCAAAAACTTCCAACAAAACAAAAAACCAAAAATCAGAAACAGATGGCTTCACCGGTGAATTCTACCAATCATTCCAAAACAAATTAATACCAATCCTGCTCAAACTCCTCCAAGAAATTGAGTAGGAGGGAACACCACCTAACTCATTCTATGAGGCCGACATCACCCTAATACAAAAGTCAGATAAAGATACTACAAGAAAATAAAATTACAGACCAATTTCTCTAATGAATATAGATGCAAAATTCCTCAACAAAATATTAACAAATCTAATCCAACACCACATTAAAAGAATTATACACCTTGATTCAGTGAGTTTTATCCCAGGTATGCAAAGATGGTTTAATACAATAAAAATTATTAATGTAGTATACCACATTAACAAGTCAAAGAGGAAAAAACACAAGATATTCTTGACACAAAAAAATGCATTTGATAAAATACAATATTCTTTCTTTTTTAATTTTTTAAAGTAAACTTTATTTCCACTTCAAAAAATAAAATAATAGACAAAAGGCAGCTTAACAAACTAGGGAAGGATTACTTTAAAAATTCTGTCCAGAATGGATAAAACAACATGAGCCATCCATATGCTGTCTACAAGAGACTCACCTTGGATCCAGGGAAACAAATTGGCTGAAAGTAAAAGGTTGCAAAAATATATTCTACGCAAACAGTAACCAAAAAAGAGCAGGGGTAGCTATACCAATATCAGACAAAACAAACTTTAAATGCAAAAAAGTTATAAGAGATGCAAAAGGCCATTAAATATTAATAAAAGGGACAATCCACCAGGAAGAAGTAGCAGACATAAATGTCTATGCACCTAATAAGGATGCCCCAGAATACACAAGGCAAACTCTGGAAAAACTGAAGGGAGAAATAGACATCTTTACAATAATAGTTGGAGACATTAACACACAATTCACATCATTTGACAGAAAAACTAGAGAGAAGATCAACAAGGAAACAGAGAACCTAAACAATATGATAAACGAGCTAGAGATAATAGACATATCCAGAACACTGCACCACAAATTAGCAGGTTATAAGTACTTCTCAAGTGCTCATGGATCTTTATCCAGGATATACCACATATTGGGTGACAAATCAGGTCTCAATAAATATAAAAAGATTGAAATTATACAAAACACATTCTCAGATCATAATAGTATGAAGCTGGAAATCAATAATAGACAAGAAAGGGGGAAATTCTCAAATGTGTGGAGGCTAAACAACACACACCTAAACAATCAGAAGAAATTGCAAGAGAAATTAATAAATATCTTAAGAGTAATGAAAACAAGAACACAACTTATCAAAACTTATGGGATACAGCAAAGGCAGTGCTGAGAGGGAAATTTATAGCCCTAAACACCTATAGAAAAAAAAGCTAAAATCAAAGACCTAATTGAATACCTGGAGTAACTAGAAAAAGAACAGCAAACCAATCCCAAAGCAAGCAGAAGGAAAGAAATAATAAAGACTAGAGCAGAAATAAATGAAATTGAGGACAAAAAAAACAACAGAGAAAATCACTAAAACCATTTGAGAAAAATCAATAAAATTGACAAACTCATGGCTAGACTAACTAAGAAAAAAAGAGAGGAGATGCAAATAGATCAGAAATGAAAGGGGTGATGACCCCACAGAAATAAAAAGGATCAAAAGAAGATATTGTGAGAAACTGTATGCCAACAAAATAGACAACCTAGAGGAAATGGACAAATTCCTAGAAATGCACAAAAAACCTACATTGACTCTATAAGAAATACAAGAACTCAGCAAACCAATCATATTTAAAGAGATTGAATCAGTCATCAAGAATCTCCTAACAAAGAAAAGTCTAGGACCAGGTGGCTTCACAGGAGAATTCTACCACACATTTTGAGAAGAATTAAAACCAATTCTGTTTTTAACTCTTCCAAAACACTGAAAAGGATGGAAAATTACCCAACATATTTTATGATGCCAACATCACCTTAATATAAAAGTCAGATATAGATACTGCAAGAAAAGAAAATTACAGACCAATCTCTCTAATAAAGATACATGCAAAAATTCTCAACAAAATAGAATTTACAACATATTACAAATAGAATCCAAAAGCATATTAAAAGAATTATATATCACGACCAAATGGATTTATTACTGGCATGAATGGGTGGTTCAACACAAGAAAATCAATCAACATAATACAACACATAAACAAATTGAAGGAAAAAAAACACATGATCATCTTGATCAATGAAATAGGGCATTTGACAAAATCCAGCAAACTTTTTTGATAAAAACACTTTGAAAGATAGGAATAGAGAGAAAGTTCCTCAATATGGTAAAGGGCATATATGAAAAACTCACAGGCAACATCCTACTCAATGCAGTAAAGTTGAAAGCTTTCCTTCTAAGATCAGGAACAAGACAAGGATGCCCACTGTCACCAGTGTTATTCAACATTGTACTAGAAGTTCTAGAGAAATGAGACAAGAAAAAAATAAATAAATAAAAGGCAACCAAATAGGAAAAGAGGAACTAAAACTCTCACTATTTGCAGATGACATAATCATATATTTAGAAAATTCTGAAATGTCTATGACAAAGCTACTTGAGCAAATAAACAAGCTCATGAAAGTGGCACAATCAACACCCAAAATCAGTAATATTCTGTACACTAGTATTGAACAATCTAAGGAAGAAATCAGGAAAAAATTCCATTTACAATAGCAACAAAAGACCCAGATACTTATGATTCAAAAGATTTACAGGACCTATATTCAGAAAACTACAAAACATTGATAAAGAAATCAAAGAAGACCTAAACAAAATTGAAGACCTAAACAAAATAGAAAGACATTCTATTAAAGATAGAATGTCTTTAAATCTATCCAAACTGATTTACAGATTCAATGCAATACTGTATTAGTCAGTCAAAGGGGTGCTAATGTGAAATACCAAAAATGGGTTGGTCTTTATAAAGGGTATTTATTTGGGGTAGAAGTCCACAGTTACCAGGCCAGAAAGCGTAAGTTTCTTCTCTCACCAAAGTCCATTGCCACGTGTTGGAGCAAGACAGCTGCCGACTTTTGCCAGGGTTCAGGCTTCTTGGGTTCCTCTCTTCCCGGGGCTGCATTTCTCTCCAAGCTTAGCTCCTGTTTCCTCCACAAGGTCAGCTGTAGACCATCAGGCGAACGGTTCACTTCTCTTCTCCTGGGACCTTCTCTCCAATATCAGAACTGCTTCTCAAAAAAACTGCTACTCAAAACTGCTTCAACTCTGTTCTTGCCATGCCTTTTATATTTGATTCCCCACCCACCAAGGGGTGGGGCTCAATGCCCTACTGACGTGGCCCAGTCAATGCCCTAATCATAACCTAATCATGACCAGATTAACAGATCAGTTTACAAGCATGATACAATTATATTTTTGGAATTCATAATTACATCAAATTGGCCAATGAATTCCAAAAATACATTACAATATTCAAAAAACCTTAACTCCGTAACAATTCAACTACAAAATCATATCATAATCAGTTTAAAGAAATACACTTTGTCTTCAGGCAAAATCATTTAATTGCTTCCAATACACAAATGGAAAGACAAAGGATAAACATTTTCAATATCATAAGGAGAAATTAGGAAGTTAAACATGAGTCATGGATCCTCTACAGCTCAGTAAATCTGCAGGACATCCTCCATTCGATTTCAAAGTCTGAGAGTCATTCTTAAGACGACGGTTTCTTCTCCTTGGGGCCACATGGGAACCCACCCTTTCCACAGGCTTGCTCAATGGCTATTTTCTTGGTTCCAACCTCATCAAGCATCTGGGTGTTGACCAACCCACAGACCCCACCACCCAAGAGTGTTGGGGTGATTGCCACACCTTACTCAATCTTTGGGTTAGAGTCTTAGCCCACCTAATACAGTGAGGTGAAGACAACATTCCCCCTAACTTTGGCATACAGGTTCAACCCTCTCAGAGCACGAGTTGACCACCTGGCCTTCCCTAACCTTTGGCATACAGGTTCAACCCTCTCAGAGCAATGGGTTGACCACCTGGCCTTCTCTAATCCATGGGGGACAGACCCTCTCAGACCTATGGGGTTTTGACCTTAACCACCCTAATCTTTAAGGAATGTGCTCCACCCTCTCTGCACCCTGGGGTGGCAAAACTCTCCCAGAACATCGGGTGGGGACATCTACCCTCTTCAACTGCTAGGGAAAACTCACCCTCTCTGTACATATGGGTGGGGCTCCTCTCTTGGCCCAAGGAGATGTCTTAATCCCAGATCTCTGCTTCCACGGTTTTCTTCTTCAATCTCTCCTTCAATCTCTCGCGCACAGTGCCTGGTGGATCACCCGCTCACAGGGCCTGGCGGCGCACCTGCTCGTGGGACCTGGTGGCTCACCAGCTCGCAGGGCCTGGCAGCACACCTGCACACGGGACCTAGTGGCCCATGCACCTTCTATATTTTTCTTTTTTTTATTTTTACCAGGAGGTCCCAGGGGTCAAACCCAGGTCCCTCCATATGGGAGACAGACGCCCAACATCTAAGCCACACCCGTCCCCCTGCTATATCTCTTAAGTTTGACCAAAGACAACCAAAGTTACCATCTTTTCCCATACAGGATAGTCTTATAATAAATCAGGCTTAGTTTGTCACCAGCATTCTCAAACCCAGACCTAGGGAGAAAAACTATGTCTGGGGACACATGCATGGTTTCTAACATAGCGAATGTTTAGCCTACCCTGATTATCACAAAATCAGGACAGCGAGATTATTCGCACTAAACATTTTAACTAATGATTAAAGAGCATCCTCAAAATATTACTACTAACCAAAATATTTTCCTTTTATATATTATAAAAGGATTTTATAATATTATATAATTATATAACCTAATATTAATATTATAATCTAATAATAATAACCCTATTATTATTTTTTATATCATTTACACATGAACATACATAAATAATAGGTGTATAGTTGTGAACTTACAAAGCAAACATTCATAACATCATACCGGGGTCCCATATATCAACCCTCCACCAACACCTTGCATTGTCGTGAGACATTTGTTACAAATTATGAAAGAATATTGTCAAAATCTTACTACTAATTATAGTCCTTATCTTACATTTGGTGTATTATTTCCCCAACCCACCCTAATATTATTTTTTAAATATATTTTTATGACAGAAGTTGTAAACTTACAAAGCAATCACGCACATGTGCAGAATTCCCAAACAATACCCCTCTATCAACCAACCACACCGTGGTGGAATATTTGTTACAGATTATGAGATAATATCATCAGATTATTACCAGGTCCACAGCATACATTTTGCACACATTTTCCATACTCCCCCATTATCAACACAGTACATCTTTGGCATAGATGCAAGAACATTACATTATTACTGTTAACCACAGTCCATAGGTCACTCCAGTTGTATTTTTCCTATGCTTCCCCACATTCCCACCACCCTGCAATAGTGATGTACATCTGCTCTAGCTCACAAAGGACACTCTTGCATCTGTACCATCAAACACAGTTCTCATCCACCTCTGGGTTTACTGTGCTATTCAGTCCCTAGATTATTCTCTAGCTTTCTGTCAATTGGCATTTACATCCTTAGACTACAATTTTCAGCCACATCCCCATTTATAAACCACCTGTTACTCACTATAATGTGTTACCATCAACTCTGTACATTTCCACACTTTTACATTAAAGCTAATTAAAACGTCTACATACCTTAAATATCATAGTCCATCTCAGTCCTCCTCTTATCTCCTTTAAGAATCCACCACCTACCACCAGGTCTTGAAGATATTTTCCTACATTTTCTTCTAGAATCTTTATGGCTCTTGCTTTTATATTTAGTTTTTTTTATTCATTTTGGGTTAATTTTTGGATAAGGTGTGAGATAGGGATCCTCTTTCCTTCTCTTGCTATGGCTATCCAGTTTTCTCAGCACCATTTGTTGAATGGACTGTTCTGCCCAAGCTAGGTGGGTTTGACAGGCTAGTCAAAAATCACTTGTCCATAGATGTGAGGATCTATTTTTTAACCATTAATTTGGTTCCATTGGTCTATGTGTCTGTCTTTATGCCAGTACCATGCTGTTTTTACTACTGTAGCTAGGTAATACAACTTAAAGTCCAGAAATGAGAGTCCTCCAAATTTGCTTTTCCTTTTTAAGATGTTTCTGGCTATTCAGGACCCCTTAGCTTTGCAAATAAATTTGATAATCATGTTTTCCATTTATTTTTAAAATGCTGGTGGAATTTTTTCAGGATTGCATTGAATCTGTACATCAATTTGAGTAGAACTGACATCTTAAGGATATTTAGTCTTCCAATTCGTGAGCATGGAATATTCTTCCAATTATTTAGGTCTTTTTTATTGCTTTTAACAGTGAGTTGTAGTTTTCTGAATATAAGTGCTTTACATCATTGGTTAAGTTTACTCCTGAATATTTAGGTTTTATCTGTCATATTTTATTTTCACCACTCTTTTGATACTTTTAGTTACTTTTATTGATATAATCTTCATTTCTAGACTCTCTTCCAGGCTTCTCTCCCCTGGCTTTTCTTTTCAGGCTGTAGCACACCTGATAGTATTTCCTGCAAAGCATGTCTCTTGGTTACAAACTCTCTCAGTTTCTGTTTATCTGTGAATATTCTAAATTCACGCTCATTTTTGAAAGACAGTCTTGCCAAATATAAGATTTTTGGCTGGAAGGTTTTCTCTTGCAGTATCTTAAATATATCATACCACTGTCTTCTTGACTCCTTGGTTTCTGGTAAGAAATCAGCACTTAATCTTATTGAGTATCTCTTATATGTTATGCATTGCTTTTCTCTTGCTGCTCTCAGAATTCTCTCTTTGTCTTTGGCATTTGACATTCTGATTAGTATGTGTCTTGGAGTTGGTCTATTCGGATTTTTTCAGATGGGAGTACATCGTGCTTCTTCAATAGGGTTGGGAAATTTTCTACCATTATTTCTTCAAATATTCCTTCTACCCCTTTTCCCTTCTCTTCTCCTTCTAGGACACCCATGACACATATGTTTGCACATCTCTTGCTGTCATTTAGTTCCCTGAGACCTTGTTCAATTTTTTCCAATCTTTTCTTCATCTGTTCTTTTGTATGTTCACTTTCAGAGGCCATTTCTTTAAGCTCACCAATCCTTTCTTCTGCCTCCTCAAATCTGCTATTATATAATTCCAGTGTATTTTTAAATTTTATTTATTTCACCTTTCATTCCCATATGTATGCTTTCAAATTCTTCTTTGTGCTCATCCAATGTTTTTTTAATATCCTTAATTTCTTTAGCCATCTCATTGAATTTATTAAGGAGATTTGTTTGAACATCTATGATTAGTTGTCTCAACTCCTTTATGTCATCTGGAGGCTTATCTTGTTCCTTTAACTGGGCCATATCTTCATGTTTCTTGGTGTGGATTGTAATTTTTTGTTGGTGTCTTGGCATCTGGCTTACTAGATGTATTTATTCTGGGTGCAGTTTCTCTCTTTAGTTTAGGGCTTCCTACCCTTTCTCCCTTGCTGGTTGTGTAGTAGGAGCCAAGGATGTAGTTGGTGCTATAAGCTGTGGAGGCTCAAGCTGCCCTCATTGCCCCAAAGACCAATGAAGCATCTCCCAACTTTCTCCTTTGCAAGGGGTAGGGACAGAGCCACAGTTGTGTGGAATAATCCAACTCATGAAGGCCTAGACTGTAGTTGCCCAGAGAGACTGATGAAAGTTCATGTCCCTATCTCCCCTGCCTGGAGCGGGGATGGAGCTGCAGATGTGGGCAGCAATCTATGCAGTGCAGGTCCAAGATGACCACAGTTGTCCTGGTAGACTTCCGATTATTCAGCCTGTGCCAGCTAAATGTACCTGCAGTTACCTGGATGGGCTGGTGCAGACATGGCCTATAGTTTCCCAGAGAGGCTGGCACAGTTCCCCCCAGCTTCCTCCCTGCCCAAGGTGGGACTGGGGTTTAGGCTAGAGTGGCAATCTGATCTAGATGGAAAGAAGCTGGTCCCTACCAGCACTGTGATTTTCAGTCAGCCCCACTTCCCCTCATGTCAGGCATGGAGTTAAGATGGTGGCTACCGGCCTCTTTCTGACTTGGACAGGTTCAAACTTTAGCTGCTCTTGGGATTATACTTTAGCCCGCCAGATTTACTAATTAGTAGCTGAAGTTGGTGCCCAACTGTATTTTCCTCCCCCATTTTTGGGAAGTGTAGCTTCCAATTCCAACTTCAGAACAGCTCCCGAGGCGGCTTGTGCCTCCAGTGAAGGATGGGCACTGGTCTCTGTGGCATGGAGAGCTCTACTTACAAATATTCTGTGCAGATGGACAGTCTCCTCCTTCCATTCTTTCAAGGATGTTGCAGGATGCACTTCTGGTCTCCTGGAGGCCCCAAACAAGTGCTCTAGATAGCTCTGGGTGATCACCAACTGCCCCGTAGCAGGAGCTGATTCTAGGAGATCTTTATTCTGCTGCCATCTTGCTGGTTGTCTCAGCCAGCTGGTTTTTGATAAACCTACTACATCCACGTGACTGAGACAAAACAGTCTCTTCAACAAATGGTGCATAACCAAAAGAATGAAAGAGGACCACTATCTCACTCCCTATAAAAGAATCAACTCAAAAATGGATCAAAGATCTAAATATAAAAGCCAGGGCCATAAAACTACTAGAAGAAAATGTAGGGAAATATATTAAAGATTTTGTGGTAGGAGGTTTCTTGGACCTTACACCCAAAGCACATGCAACAAAAGAAAAAAAAAATAGATAAATGGGACCTCCTCAAAACTAAACACTTTCACACCTCAAAGGACTTTGTCAAAAGGATGAAAAGGCAGTCAGCTCAATGTGAAAAAATATTTGGAAATCACATATCTGATAAGGGTTTAATATGCATGATCTATAAAGAGATTCTACAACTCAACAATAAAAAGACAAACTACCTGATTAAAAAATGGGCAAAAGACTTGAAAAGACAATTGTAGGAAGAAGAAATACAAATGGCAAAGGAACACATGAAAAATGTTCAATGTCACTAGCGATTAGGGAAATGCAAATCAAAACTACAATGAGATATCACTTCAGACATATTAGACTGGCCACTATTAAAAGGTTAGAAAACTGTAAATGTTAGAGAGGATGTGGAGAGAGGGATGCTTATTCACTGTTGGTGGAAATGTAGAATGGTACAGCCACTGTGGAGGACTCTTTGGCAGTTCCTAAGGAAGTTGAATATAGACTTGCCACATGACCCTGAAATACCACTACTAGGTATATAATCAGAAGAACTGAGAGCAGTGACACAAACAGACATCTGCACACCCAATATTCATAGCAGTGTTACTTACAATTGCTAAAAGATGGAAACCCAGGTGGCCAGCAACTGATAAATGGATAAACAAATTGTGGTGTATACACATAATGGAATATTAGGCAGCTGTAAGAAGAAATGAAGTGGTGAAGCATATGACAATATGGATGAACCTGGAGGATATTATGCTGAGTGAAGCAAGCCAGACACAAAAGGACAAACATTATATGATTGCACTATTATGAATTAAATATATTGTATAAATTCATGGAGTTAATAATTAGAATATAGATCACCAGAAAATAGAATGAGGGTAGAGATGGAAAGTTGAGGGTTAATCTGTGCAGAATTGGTAAAAAAGGTTGTTTGTAAATCTTTGGAAATGAATAGAAATGGTGAAAGCATATCATGGTGTTTGTAACTAGCAGAGCTGTTATGTGGGTATGACAGTGGTTGAAAGGGAAAGTCAAAGGTCATATATATTACTAAAAGGAAAGCTAAAAACTGTAACATGGGGCTGTATAAGATAGTAAAACCTCAGATGTGGCTCAAGCAATTGGGCTCCTGCCTACCACATGGGAGGTCTGTGGTTCAGTTCCCAGCGCCTCCTAAAGAAGACAGCGAGCTATCATGATGGGCAGGCACAGCAAGCTAAGGCAATATGATGATGCAACAAGAGATACAAGAAGAAAAACATAATGAGGGACACAACAAAGCAGGGAAAGGTGATGGCTCAAGTGATTAGGCACCTCCCTCCCATATTGGAGGTCCCGGGTTCGGTTCCCAGTGCCTCCTAAAGAAACAAGAAAGACGAACAAACACATTAAGTGCAAACAACAAGGGGGTGGGGAGAAACAAATAAATAAAATAAATCTTAAAGAAAAAGACAGTAAAACCTCATGTAAAACACAAATATGGGTGATATTGCATATATAAGATTGTTTTTAAAAAATATAAAAACAAATATACTAGAAAGAAGGATAAAGAAGAACAGCTACATACAGCAGAGGAGGCATAGAAAGATTGAGAAGTGATGAGTTGTGTTTCTGTGTTTGTTGTTTATTATAATTATTGTTGTTGGAATAATGAAAGTGTTCTAAGAATGATTGAAGTGATGAATGCACAACTATGTGATTATACCAAATACCACTGATTGTACACTTTGGATGGATTTATGCCTTATTAATATGTATCAATAAAACTGGGACTTCCGGGAAGATGATGGACTAGAAAGACACAGGACTCTCTTCTCCTCCAGAGAAATAGCTAGAAGACAGGCTAAAACAGCCTAGAAAAACATTTTCTAGGGTTTAGGACACCAGGTGAAAGCTGGACACCACCCAGAGGAGAGAGGGACAAAGGATGGAAATAGCAACAACAGAACTGTGAGTTGAAACCAGCGGCTGCTGCTGCCGGTACCATCACCCACACTAAAGACACTTTAGAATTCTCTGGCCTCGGGGCCTGCAACTACAGACAAAGAGGGCTCCAGGGATCTACTATTCAAGGAAAGGGGAGAGAGAGGGACACAGCCTAATGTTGACTCAGCTTGTGACCCACAGATTTGGTCTGCTGTGACCCACAAGCCCTTCCAGGCCAGGTGGGACCACACAGTGGTTTGTCCTGGGAGCCAGTGAAGGGCTGGAAAAATCCGACCCTCACCACAATCTCCCTCTCTTCTGGCTGGGGCTAATTGTTGAGGATGCTCCAGGAAAGGTGAGAGAGGGACATAACCTAAGGCTGAATCAGCTTTTGACTGACAGATTTGGTCTGCTGTGTCCCAGGAGCCCTTCCAGACCAGGTGGGCCTATGCCACTGTTTGCTTTGGGAGCTGGCAAGGTGCTAAAGATATACAAACCTCCTAATCTCCTCCTCTACTAACAGGGATTGATAGTTGAAGACTCAGACAGGACTGGAAATATTTCCAACCTGGGAAAAGGGGGTGAGCTGCCAGAGAAGACTGGAGAACTGTCTCAGAGAAAGTTTGAATTACAAGGCTCATAGCCTCCAGAAAGGAAGCTCTATCACATTGATCCAGTCTGTGTTGTAACAAATACACTCTGACCAGGCATTGGACTAAAAGCTGCCAAAGAGTACCATCTGCTGGCAGATAAAGGAACTCCATGCAAAAAAAGTAAAAGTAGGAGAGGCTCTTTCCCGTCTCTATAGCTTCCCTCCCCAAGGCCCTGGGAAGTGACTCTACAAACAATTACTGGGTCCAGTGCCCAGTTTTGAGCACCAGCAGGACAATCCTAAGAATCCAGATAGAGCCAAAAATCAGAGCAGTGGAAACACACAACCTCCTGCCACTAAATCCCTACAAAAGAGAAAGAAATTGAGCATCTGAGTAAACTACATCCTAATGAGAGGCCTAGATATCAGCAAAAAACTATGAGCCATACTTAAAAAATAGAAGACATGGCCCAAGAAAAGGAATATATCAAAGCCCCAGAAGAGACGCAGAATTCGAGAGAACTAATCAGCGAGAGGCGCACAAATTTCCAAAATCAAATTAATGAGTTGAAAGACAATATGGTTAAAGAGATAAAGGACATCAAGAAGACACTGAGAGAGCACAAAGAATTTAAAATCCTGAGCAGAAAAGTAACAGAGCTCATGGGAATGAAAGACACAGTAGGTAAGGACAAAAACATATTTGAGGCATACAACAGCAGACTCGAAATGATAGAAGAAAGAATAAGTGATACCAAAGACAGAATAGCTAAAATTGAAGAGAGAAAAGAATGGAAAAAATTGAGCAGGGGCTCAGAGAGTTGAATGACAACACAAACACAACAACATATGTATCATGAGACTTACAGAAGGAGAAGAGAAAAGAAAAGGAGCAGAAAGAATATTTGAGGAAATAATAGCTGAAAATTCCCAACTCTCATGAAAGAAATGAACTTACATGTCCAAGAAGCACACCATACCCCAATCAGAATAAATTTGAATAGACCTACTCCGAGACACATACTATTCAGAATGTTAAATGTCAAAGATAAAGAAAACTCTCAGAGCCACACGGGAGAAGCAAACCATCACGTACAAGGGACATCCAGTAAAATTTAGTACAGATTTCTCTTCAGAAACGATGGAAGCAAAAAGACAGTGGTATGATACAATTAGGATACTGAAAGAGAATAACTGCCAGCCAAGAATTCTTTATCTGACAAAATTGTCCTTCAAATATGAAGGTGAATATAAAATATTCACAAACAAACTGAAACTAAGACAGTTGGCAAAAAAGAATCCACCTTTGCAGGAAGTATTAAAGGAAGCCTTAGAACCCAAATGAAAAAGACAGGAGAGACAGGCTTAGAGGAGAGTATAAAAGAAAGAATAAGAGAAAGGATAACCAAAAGAGTAAAAAGACAGACAAAAATGAGGTATGACATATGAAAACCAGAGAATAAAATGGAGGAAGTAAATAGTGCATTTACAGTAATATCATTGAAAGTGAATGGATTAAACTCCCCAATCAAAAGATACAGGCTGACAGAATGGATTTTTAAAAAAACACGAGCCATCCATATGCTGCTTACAAGAAACTCACCTTAGACCCAGGGATAAAAAAGCAGCTGAAAGTGAAAGGTTGGAAAAAGATACTCCATGCGAATAGCAACCAGAAAAGAGGAGATGTAGCTATACTAATATCAGACAAAACAGACTTCAAATGCAAAAAAGTGATAAGAGATGCGGAAGGCCATTATATATTAGTAAAAGGGACGATCCTCCAGGAAGATGTAACAGTCATAAATATCTACACACCTAACCAGGGTGCCCCAATATATATGAGACAAACTCTGGCAAAACTGAAGGGAGAAATAGACATTTCTACAATAATGGTCGGAGACTTCAACACCCCTCTCACATCATTAGATAGAACAACTAGACAGAAGATCAACAAGTAAACAGAGAACTTGAACAATATGATAAACAAGTTAGACCTAACAGACATATACAGAACACTGCATCCAAGCTCAGCGGGTTATACATTCTTCTCAAGTGCCCATGGATATTTCTCCAGGATAGACCACATGTTAGGTCACAATGAAGTTCTCAATAAATATAAAAAGATTGAAATTATACAAAGCACCTTCTCAGATCATAATGGAATGAAACTAGAAATCAATAACAGACAGGAAAAAAGTAAATTTGCAAATGTGTGGAGACAGAACAACACACTCCTAAATATTCAGTGGGTCAAAGAAGAAATTGCAAGTGAAACCAGTAAATAAATTGTGACAAATGAAAATGAGAACATAACATATCAAAACTTATGGGATACAGCAAAGGCAGTCTTGAGAGGAAAATTTATAGCCCTAAATGCCTATATTAAGAAACAAGAAAGAGCTAAACTCAAAGATTTAACTGAACAACTTGAGAAACTAGAAAAAGAACAGCAAACCAATCCCAAAGCAAAAAGAAGGAAAGAAATAATAAAGATCAGAGCGGAAATAAATGAAAATGAGAACAGAAAAGCAATAGAGAAAATCAACAAAACCAAAAGCTGGTTCTTTGAGAAGATCAATAAAATTGACAAACCCCTCACTAGACTAACAAAGAAAAAAAGAGAGAAGATACAAATAAATACAATCAGAAATGAAAAGGGGGAAATTACAAATGACCTCACAGAAATAAAAAGAATCATAAGAGGATATTATGAGAAACTATATGCCAACAAACTAGACAACCTGGATGAAATGGACAAATTTCTAGAAACTCATAACAAACCTACACTGACACAAGAAATACAAGAACTTAACAAACCAATCACAATTAAGGAGATTGAATCCGTCATCAAAAATCTCCCAGCAAAGAAAAGTCCAGGACCAGATGGCTTCACAGGTGAATTCTACCAAGCATTTCTAAAAGAATTAACAGCAATCCTGTTTAAACTCTTCCAAAATATCGAAGAAGAGGGAAAATTACCCAACACATTTTATGAAGTCAACATCACCCTAATACCAAAGCCAGATAAAGATTCCACAAGAAAAGAAAATTACAGACCAATCTCTCTCATGAACATAGATGCAAAAATTCTCAACAAAATACTTGCAAATCGAATCCAACAGCATATCAAAAGACTTATACAACATGACCAAGTGGGATTTATTCCTGGTATGAAAGGCTGGTTCAACATAAGAAAATCAATCAAGGGAAGCGGCTGTGGCTCAATCAGTAGGGCTCCCGTTTACCATATGGGAGGCCCCGGGTTCGGTTCCCGGGGCCTCCTGGTGAAGGCAAGCCTGCCCGGGCAGCGTGGTTAGCTGACCCAGTGAGCACAAGCAGCAAGGGGGGGATAAATGAATAAATAAATAAAATCTTTTAAAAAAAAAAAAAAAAAGAAAGAAAAAAAGAAAATCAATCAATGTAATACACCACATTAACAAATTGAAGGAAAAAAACCACATGATCATCTCAATAGATGCAGAAAAGGCATTCGACAAAATCCAACATCCTTTTTTGATAAAAATACTTCAAAAGATAGGAATAAAAGGAAAATTCTTCAATATGATAAAAGGCATATATGAAAAACCCACAGCCAACATCATACTCAATGGGGAAAGGTTGAAAGCTTTCCCCCTAAGATCAGGAACAAGACAAGGATGCCCACTGTCACCATTGTTATTCAACATTGTACTAGAAGTACTAGCTAGGGCAATTAGACAAGATAAAAAAATTAAAGGCGTCCAAACAGGAAAAGAGGAAGTAAAACTCTCACTGTTTGCGGATGACATGATCCTGTATTTAGAAAATCCTGAAGTATCCACAACAAAGGTACTTGAATTAATAAATGAGTTCAGCAAAGTGGCATGATATAAGATCAACATGCAAAAATCAGTAATATTTTTGTACACTAGTACTGAAAAATCTGAGGAGGAAATTAGGGAGAAAATTCCATTTTCAATAGCAACAAAAAGACTCAAATATCTGGGAATTAATTTAACCAAAGAAGTACAGGACCTATATGCAGAAAACCACAAAACAATGCAAAAAGAAATTTAAAAAGACCTAAACAAATGGAAAGACATTCTGTGTTCATGAAATACATTCTGTGTTCATGGATTGGTTCATGGAAGAATAAATATACTGAAGATGTCAATCTTACCCAAACTGATTTGTAGATTCAATGCAATACCAATCAAAATCCAAACAGCTTACTTCACAGAATTATAAAAAGCAATTACCAAATTCATATGGAAGGGAAAGTGCACCCGAATATTCAAAAGCATTCTAAAATCTAAGAAGAGCGACGTGGGAGGAATTTCACTGCCTGACCTTGAAATACATTACAAAGCTACAGTGGTCAAAACGACATGGTACTGGCCAAAAGATAGACATATCAATCAGTGGAATAGAATTGAGAATCCAGAAATAAACCATCCCCTAAACAGGCAACTAGTTTTTGACAAACCTACCAAGTTAATGTTAATGGAACAAAACAGTCTCTTCAACAAATGGTGCTGGGATAACTGGATATCTATAAACAAAAGAATGAAAGAGGACCCCTATCTCACTCCCTATAAAAGAATCAATGCAAAATGGATCAAAGACCTAAATATAAAAGCCAGGACCATAAAACTACTAGAAGAAAATGTAGGGAAACATCTTCAAGACCTTGTAGTAGGTGGTGGTTTCTTGAACCTTACACCAAAGCACGTGCAACAAGAGAAAAAAATAGATAAATGGGACCTCCTCAAAATTAAACACTTTTGCACCTCACAGGACTTTGTCAAAAGGGTGAAAAGGCAGTAAACTCAATGTGAGAAAATATTTGGAAATCACATATCTGAAAAGAGTTTAATATCTAAGGTATATAGAGATATTACAATTCAACAATAAAAAGACAAACAACCCAATTCAAAAATGGGCAAAAGACTTGAATAGACATTTGTCCAAAGAAGAAATACAAATGGTGTGATAGTTAGGCTAATGTGGCACTCAGCCAGTAATTGTGTCCAGGTGTTTGGTCAAGCAAGCACTGGGATAATTGTAATACAAGAGCATTTATGGACTTCAGTCACCAGTGAGTTTACTGCGTGGATGGCTGATTGCATCTACATCAATCAGGGAGATTGCATCAGCAATAGATGACACTTTTATCCAATCAGTTGAATGCCTTAAAAGGGGAAGTCATTTCAACATTCAGAGAGAATTTCCCAGCTCGTCTTTGGACAGCCAGCTTCTCCCAGAAACTAATCAAGGACCTTTCAATGGACCTTCATCAAGCCCCTGGTTTGCAGCCTGCCTGCAGAACCTGGACTTGTGCATCCCCATGGTCGTGTGAGAGACTTATAAAATCTCATATTATTGACAGACATCTCCTGTTGGTTCTGTTTCCCAAGAGAACCCTGACTTATACAATAGGTCAGGTACCAAGAGTGGGGTGGTTCTTGAGGAACAGAGTCTTAAACATGGGATGTCTAAGGTGGTTCTGGGAGTTTTGCAATTGGCTCTCTACTCGAATTGGACTCAAGGGTACTAATGACTCCTTTTCCAATAATGAGGAGGTTACTAACAGTCCATGGCGTGAGCTGGCAATAGAGATACACAAAATAGCATCACTGGATTCCCCTACTTCCATGCTTATAAGAAGCAAGGATCTGGGTAAGAGTGTTTTCAACACCTTAACAGAATTTTGTGGAGTCAAAAGGTATAATGACGTTGGCTGGCTCCTCCTAGGTACTCTGGATACAGTTACAAAAGAAAGAGATGAGCTAAAGTCTTCAAATTTGAAACTTAAATACCACATGAATGATTGAAAGTTTCTATGTGTGCCCTGAAAGAAAATCTTGTCTCCTGTAGCAGATCTTGTCAAATCTTGTCTCCTGCAGAGATTAGTGCCACCATTAAGGATTTGAAGGATGCAGGGTTGGTGATTCCTACCACATCCCCATTCAACTCTCCTATTTGGCCTGTGCAGAAAACAGATGGATCTTGGAGGATGACAGTAGATTATCATAAACTTAACCCCCCCCCAAAAAAAGGTAAACTTAACCAGGTGGTGATTCCAATTGCAGCTGCTGTCCCAGATGTGGTATCATTGCTTGAGCAAATCAACACTTACCCTGGTACCTGGCATGCAGCTGCTGATCTGGCCAACACTTTTTTCTCAATTGCAATTAGTAAGGACCACCAGAAACAGTTTGATTTCAGCTGGCAAGGCCAGCAGTATACCTTCACTGTCCTGCCTCAGGGGTATATCAACTCTCTAGCCCTATGTCATAATATTGTCCGCAGGGAACTTGATCGTCTCTCCCTCCCACGAGACATCACACTGGTCCATTATATTGATGATATCATGTTGATAGGACCTACTGAGCAAGAAGTAGCAAAGACTCTAGATTTATTGGTAAGGCATTTGCATGAGAGAGGATGGGAGATAAATCCAACAAAAATACAGGGTCCTTCCACCTCAGTGAAATTTCTAGGTGTCCAGTGGTGTGGGGCATGTCCCTTCTAAACTAAAGGATAAGCTGTTGCACCTGGTTTCCTCCTACGACCAAAAAAGAGGCAGAATGCTTAGTTGACCTCTTCGGGTTTTGGAGACAACACATTCCTCATTTGGATGTGCTACTCCAGCCCATTTACCAAGTGACCAGAAAAGCTGCTAGTTTTGATTGGGGACCGGAACAAGAGGAGGCCCTGCAACAGGTCCAGGCTGCTGTGCAAGCTGCACCACCACTAGGACCATATGATCCAGCAGATCCAATGGTGCTGGAAGTTTCAGTGGCAAATAGAAATGCTGTCTGGAGCCTTTGGCAGGCCCCTATAGAGGAATCACAACGCAGACCCAGAGGATTTTGGAGCAAAGCCTTGCCATCCTCTGCAGATAACTATTCCCCTTTTGAGAAACAGCTTTTGGCTTGCTACTGGGCCTTAGAAGAGACTGAACACTTAACCATGGGTCACCAAATTACCGTGAGAACTGAGTTGCCTATCATGAGCTGGGTATTGTCTGACCCAACAAACCATAGAGTTGGGCATGCACAGCAGCACTCCATAATAAAGTGGAAGTGGTATATATGAGATAGGGCTCGAGTGGGTCCTGAAGGCACAAGTAAGTTACATGAGGAAGTGGCCCAAATGCCCATGGTCACCACCCCTGCCATGTTACCTTCTCTTTCCAGCCCACAGCTTTGGCCTCTTAGGGAGTCCCTTACAATCAGTTGACTGAGGATGAGAAAACTCGGGCCTGGTTTACAGATGGTTCTGCACGATATGCAGGTACCACCTGAAAATGGACAGCTGTGACACTGCAGCCCTTTTCTGGGACATCCTTGAAGGATAGTGGCGAGGGCAAATCCTCCTAGTGGGCAGAACTTCGAGCCGTGCACCTAGTTGTTCATTTTGCTTGGAAGAAGAAGTGGCCAGAGGTGCATTTGTACACTGATTCATGGGCTGTTTTCAATGGTTTGGCTGGAGTCAGGGACCTGGAAGGAACATGATTGGAAATTGGTGACAAGGAGGTCTGGGGAAGAGGTATGTGGATAGACCTTTCTGAGTGGGCAAAAAACATGAACATATTTGTGTCCCACGTGAATGCTCACCAGAGGGTGACTTCAGCAGAGGAAGATTTCAATAATCAACTGGATAAGATGTCCTGCTCTGTAACTAATGCTCAGCCTCTTTCCCCAGCCACTCCTGTCATTGCCCAAAGGGCTCATGAACAAAGTGGCCATGGAGGTAGGGATGGAGGTTATGCATGGGCTCAGCAACATGGACTTCCCCTCACCAAGGCTGACTTGGGCTACTGCTGAATGCCCAATCTGCCAGCAGCAGAGACTCACACTCAGCCCCCGATATGGCACCATTCCTCGAGGTGACCGGCCTACTACCTGGTGGCAGGTTGACTACATTGGGCCACTTCCACCACGGAAGAGGCAGTGATTTGTTTTAACTGGAATAGACACATACTCTGGATATGGGTTTGCATTTCCTGCACACAATGCTTCTTCCAAAACTACCATCCGTGGACTTACCGAATGTCTTATCTACCACCATGGCATTCCACAGAGCATTGCTTCTGATCAAGGAGCCTATTTCACAGCAAATGATGTGTGGGAATGGGCACATGACCATGGAATTCACTGGTCTTACCATGTTCCCCATCACCCTGAAGCAGCTGGATTAATAGAACGGTGGAATGGCCTTTTGAAGACTCGATTATGGTGCCAACTAGGTGGCAATACCTTGCAGGACTGGGGCAAAGTTCTCCAGGAGACTGTGTATGCTCTGAATCAGCATCTACTCTATGGTGCTGTTTCTCTCATAACCAGGATTCATGGGTCCAAGAATCAAGGGGAGGAAATGGGAGTGGCATCACTCACCATCACCCCTAGTGACCCAGCAGGAAAATTTTTGCTTCCTGTCCCTGCAACCTTAAGCCTGCTGGTCTATAGATTTTAGTCCCAAAAGGAGGAGTGCTGCCACCAGGAAATACAACAATGATTCCATTGAACTGGAAGTTAAGACTGCCACCAGGCCACTTTGGGCTCCTCTTATCTGTGAATCAACAGGTAAAGAAGAGAATTACTGTACTGGCTGGGGTGATTAATCCTGACTATCAAGGGGAAATAGGACTATATCTACATAAAGCGGGTAAAGAAGAGTTTGCCTGGAATACAGGAGATCCTTTCGGGCAAGCCCTGTGATTAAAGTAAATAGAAAATTGTAACAAACCAATCCAAGCAGGACTAACAATGGCCCAGAATCTTCAGGAATGAAAGTTTGGGTCACTCCACCAGGCAAAGAACCACGGCCAGCTGAAGTGCTTGCTAAGAGTAACGGGAACATGGAATGGGTAGTGGGAAAAGGTAGTGATAAATATGAACTTCAACCACATGACCAGTTACAGAAACGAGGACTGTAATAGTCATGAACCTTTCTTCCTTGTTTCATTATGAGTATGATTATATATGTACACAAAATGAATTTCTTTGTTCTCTTCTCCAACCTTTTTCCCTATCATATGAAAAGTTGTATTAATTTCATGTCATAATATTTAAGGATGTCAAGTTTAAGAGTGTATATTACCCAAGGACTTGTACCCTATTCAGTAGGGAATTAATGCATTTCCAGTTGTATGCAGGCGAGTTGAACATTGTTAGGCGGAAATATAATGTATGCTTGTCCGTTATTGTTTTTACTTAGAGACTAAGTATGGTTTAAGGTAGTGTGTATGGTTGCCGAGTTGACAAGAGGTAGACTGTGATGGTTAGGCTAATGTGTCAACTCAGCCAGGTAATTGTGTCCAGGTGTTTTGGTCAAGCAAGCACTGGGCTAATTGTAATACAAGAGCATTTATGGACTTCAGTCACCAGTGAGTTTACTGCGTGGATGGCTGATTACATCTGCATCAATCAGGGAGATTGCATCAGCAATGGATGACACTTTATCCAATCGGTTGAATGCCATAAAAGGGGAAGTCATTCCAACATTCAGAGAGAATTCCCCAGCTCATCTTTGGACAGCCAGCTTCTCCCGGAAACTCATCAAGGACCTTTCATTGGACCTTTATTGGAGCCACTGGTTTGCAGCCTGCCTGCGGAACCTGGACTTGTGCATCCCCATGGTCGCATGAGAGATTCTTATTAAATCTCTTGTCATTGACAGATATCTCCTGTTGATTCTGTTTCCCGAGAGAATCCTGACTAATACAAATGGCAAAAAAAGCAAATGAAGAAATGCTCAACATCTCTAATGATTAGGGAAATGCAAATGAAAACTACAATGAGATATCATTTCATACCTATTAGAATGGCCACTATTGAAAAGACAGAGAACTACAAGTGTTGGAGAGGATGTGAAGAGATAGGAACACTTATTCACTGTTGGTGGGAATGCAGAATGGTACAGTCAATGTGGAGGACTGTTTGGCAGTGCCTAAAGAAGTTGAATATAGACTTACCATGTGACCCGGCAATACCACTATTGGGTATATACCCAGAAGAACTGAAAGCAATAACAGGAATAGACATCTGCACACTGATGTTCATAGCAACATTATTCACAATTGCCAAAAGTTGGAAACAACCCAGGTGTCCATCAACAGATGAAGGGATAAACAAACTGTGGTCTATTCACATGATGGAATATTATGCAGCTATAAGAAGAAATGAAGGGAAGCGGCTGTGGCTCAATCAGTAGGGCTCCCGTTTACCATATGGGAGGCCCCGGGTTCGGTTCCCGGGGCCTCCTGGTGAAGGCAAGCCCGCCCGTACGGTGTGGTTGGCTGACCGGGCGAGCACAGGCGGCAGGGGGGGGATAAATGAATAAATAAATAAAAAAAAAATCTTTAAAAAAAAAAAAAAGAAGAAATGAAGTCGTAAAGTATATAACAACATGGTTGAACCTGGAGGACATTATGTTGAGCAAAGCAAGCCAGACACAAAAGGACAAATACTGTATGAATGCATTACTATGAACCAAATATATTGTGTACATATTGTATGATTCAAAAAAAATTTTATATGTATCCAGTACATTTACTTGAGAAATATATGTTTTTATTCAACTGTTTTCTTTTTAAATTGTTTATATTTTCAATTATTAAATGTACAAAATAAAGTTTTTAAAAAGTCAGAAAAAATAAAAAATAAAATTGATTTGTTAAAAAAAATAAATAGGCAAAAGACTTGAATAGACATTTCTCCAAAGAAGATATACAAATGGCTAAAAAGCACACGAAAAGATGCTCAATATCACTAGCTTTAGGAAAATGCCAATCAAAATTTCTATGAGATATCATTTCACACCCACAGAATGGCAATAATTTAAAAAAACAGAAAATTGCAAGTGTTGGAAAGGATGTACAGAAATAGGGACACTTATTTATTGCTGGTAGAAATGTAAAATGGTGCAGGCCCCATATAAGACAGTTTTGCAGTTCCTCAGGAAGCTAAAAATAAACTTACCATATACTCCGGCAATCCATACCCAGAACTGAAAGCAGGGACTCAAACAGATATTTGCATATCGATGTTCATAGTAGCGTTATTAACAATTGCCAAAAGACAGAAGCAATCCAAGTGCCCATTAACTGATGAGTGGATAAACAAAATGTGGCATATATGTACGATGGAGTATTATTCAGCTGTAAAAAGGAATAAAGTCCTGATGCATGAGACATGGGTGAACATTGAGAACATTATACTGAGTGAAATAAGCCAAACACAAAAGGATAAATATTGTATGATCACACTAATATGAACTAATTTTTACAAGCAAACTCATAGAGTTAGAATCTAGAATACAGGTTACCAGGAGATAGACTAGAGGTAGAGAATGTGGAGCTGATGCTTAATTTGTACAGAATTTCTATTTAGGTTGATTGTAAAGATTTGGAAATGGATATTGGTGATGGTAGCACATTATTTTGAGTGTAATTAAAAGCATTGATTTATGTTTGTGAATGTAGTTGAAGGGGAAAGTTTTGGATCATGTATGTTGCTAGAATGAAAGTAAAAAGATAAAACATGGGACTGTATAACACAATAAACCTTGCTGTGGACAATGGACTGAGGTTAATAATACAGTATAAGAATGTTCTTTCATGAATTGCATCAAATGTACAACACTATTAAAAGGTGTTAATAATAGGGTGGTATATGGGAAAAAATACACTAATGTAAACTATGGACTATAGTTAAGAGTATTATTTTAATATTCTTTCATCAACTGTAACAAAGGTACCACAAAACAAATTGTCAACAGTAGGGAGTATATGGGAGCACTGTATTTTTCACATGACTTTTCTGAAAACCTACAACTTCTCTAATTAAAAAAAGATAACAATAATTTCTTAAAAAACAAAACATATGCTAAGTGAAAGAAACCAGACACAAAGTACTAGATATTGTACGATTCCATTCATATAAAATGTAAATATAAATCAATTTATAAAGAAAAAAACTAATAAAAATGGAATTAGATTCGTGGTTATATAGGGCTGGAGAATGATAGAGGGATTGAGGGGTGACTGCTAAGGGGTGTGGGGTTTTTATTTTGGAGTAATGAAAATGTTCTAAAATTGGCTGTAGTGATGAATGCACAGCTCTGTGATTAAATCAAAAAGCCAATGATTATGTATTTTGGATGGATTTTATAGTATGTGAATATAGATCAATAAACCTGCTTTTTAAAAAAAGCAAATAATAGCCAAAAGAGACCTGGGGTAGCTATACTAATATAAAATAAACTTTAAGTCAAAAACTGTTATGAGGGAAAAAGAATATCACTATAAACTGCTAAAGGGGTCAATTCAACAAGGAGACATAACAATTATAAATATTTATGCACCTAACAGCAGAACCCCAAAATATATGAAGCAAATATTGTCAGACTAAAAGGGAGAAATAGATGGTTCTACATAAATAGGAAATTTCAATACACATAGTCAAGAGTAGAAAGACCATCTAGATAGAAAATCTATGAGGAAATAGAAGACTTGAACGATATTCTAAACCAGCTAGACCTAACACATTCATAGAACACTTCATCCAACAGCAGCAGAATATACATTCTTCTCTAGTGCACATGGATCATTCACCAGGATAGACCATATATTAGGTCACAAAACAAGTCTCAATAAATTCAAAAATATTTAGGTCATACACTGTATCTTCTCTGACCATAATAAAATGAAGCTAGAAATCAATGACAGAGTGAAAACTGGAAATTTGACAAATATTTGGAAATTAAATAACACACTCTTAAACAATCAAAGGTCAAAAAAATCACAAAGGAAATTAGGAAATATCTTGAGGTGAATGAAAATGTAAGCACAACATATCAAAACCTGTTTGCAGCATTCCAAAAATGGGATGCAGCAATAGCAGTGCTGAGAGGGAAATTATAGTTCTAAGTGCTTACATTAAAAAAGAAGATCTCAAATCAGAGACCTAACCTCATAACTATATGATGTAGACAAAGAAGAACAAACTAAACCCAAAGCAAAAAGAAGGAAGGAAATAACAAAAATTAGAGTGGATAGAAATGAAATACAGAACAAGGAAACAATAGAGAGAATCAACAAAACCAAGAGGTGGTTCTTTGAAAAGATCAGTAAAATCAATAAGCCTTTAGCTAGACTAGGCAAAGAATAAACAGAGAGGACACAAATAACTAAAATCAGAAATTTAATGGGGGCATTACTACTGACCCCACAGAAATAAAAAGAATTGGAAGATGATACTATAAACAGCTGTAAACCAACTAATTAGATAACCTAGATGAAATGGAAAAATTCCTAGAAACATACACATTACCTACATTGGCTCAAGAAGAAATAGAAAAGATACTGAATCAGTAATCAAAGACCTCCCAACAAAGAAAAACCCAGGACCACATGACTTCACAGGGGAATTTTACCTCATATTTCAAGAAGAATTAACACCAATCCTGCTCAAACTCTCCCAAAACATTTAAGAGGAGGGAACACTCTCTTACTCGTTCTATGAGGCCAACATCACCCTCACACCAAAGCCAGAAAAAGAAAAGAAAACTACAGACCAATAACCCTTATGAACAGAAATGTAAAAAAAAAATTTTAACAAAATATTAGCAAACCAAATAAATCTAACAGCACATGAAAAAGAATTTAATTATACACCATAATCAAGTGGGATTTATCCCAGGTATTCAAGAGTAGTTCATCATAAAAAATCATTTAATGTAATACACCATGTAGCAGAACAAAGGAAAAACCCATATCATCGTCTCAATGGATATAGAAAGGCATTTGACAAAGTCCAGCACCCCTTCTTGAAAAAAACACTTAGGAAACTAGAGTAGAAGGAAGCTTCCTCAACATGATAAAGGGCACATATGAAAAACCCATAGCTAACATCATACTTATGGTGAAAGACTGAAAGCTTTCCCTCTAAAATCAGGAAAAAAACAAAAATGCCCACTGTTACCGCTGTTATTCAACATTGTACTGGAAGTTCTAACCAGAATAATTAGGCAAGAAAAAGAAATAAAAGGCATACAAATTGGAAAGGAAAAAGTAAAACTTTCCCTGTTTGCAGATGACATGATCCTATATACAGAAAATCCTGAAAAATCCACAACAAAGCTGCTACAGCCAACAAACAAATTTTGCAAATTTCCAATACAAGCTCAACATTCAAAAATGTAATGGACAATCTAAAGAGGAAATTGGGGAAATATTTCATTTATAATAGTAACTAAAAGAATCAAATATCTAAGAATAAATTAGCCAAGGATGTAAAGGACTTATGCACGGAAAACTGCACAACATTGCTAAAAGATATCAAAGAGACCTAAGTAAATGTAAAGACATGCATGTTCATGGATTGGAAGACTAAATATAATTAAGATGTCAATTCTACCCAAAGTGATTTACATATTCAGTGCAATCTCAATCAAAATTCTAACAACCTTCTTCGCAGGAATGGCAAAACCAACCATCAAATTATATGGAAAAGTGTATTAGGGTTCTCTAGAGAAACAGAACTGACAGCAGATATCTTTAAATATGTGATTTTTGTAAGAATTGTCTCATGTAGAGATGCACAAGTCCAAATTCTATAGGCAGGTTGCAAGCTGGGAACTCCAAAGAAGGTTTTCGATTAGCTCCCCAGGAGAAGCCGGCTGGCTGAAGTAGAGATGGGAATTCTCTCTTCTTACTGTTGAAATCGCTTCTCCTTTTAAGGACTTCAACTGATTGGATGAGACATCTCTCATTACTGAAGGCAATCATCTCAGTTGATTGTAGATGTAATCAGTCATAGATGTAATTAAGTTACTGTTTATTTAAGTCCTCACAGTAAGTAGGCCAGTATTTGCTTGACCAAACAACTGAACACCTTAACCTGGTCAAATTTACACCTAACTTAACAATCAAAGTCCACCCCTTTTTGACTTGGCAGCCATACACATCTCCTTAAACCATATTTAATCTGTAAATAAAAACAATAACAGACATATTTTCACCTAACAATACTCAACTGTCCTGTGTACAGCTGGAAATGCACTAATTCTCCCCAGAACAGGGTACAAGTCCTTGAATAATACTCACTCTTAAAGCTGATATCCTATAACCTAAATACTACACCATGAAGCTAATAGAGAAGGGGATAAGATCAGGAAGAAAAAGATACTTGCTTTATGTACATATACAAACATACTCAAAACAAGGAAGAAATATTCATAACCATTATAGTCCTCCTTTCTGTAACTAGTCACATGATCATAGTTCATATTTACCATTACCTTCTTCCACTACCTATTCTTTATTCCCTTTACCTTCAGCAAGCACCTCAGCTGACCATGGTTCTATGCCTGGTGGGGTAACAAAACCTTTACTCCTGAAGTTTCTGGGCCATTGGTAGCCTGCCTGGATTGAGTTGTTGTCATTTTCCATTTACTTTAATCACAGGGCATGCTAGTACTAAGAGATGCACTAGGAGATGTCCTGTATGCCAGGCAAACTCTTCTTTACCTCCATTGTGTAATTGCAATCCTATTTCCCCTTAATAGTCAGGATCAATCACCCCAGCCAGTACAGTAATGTGTTCTTTGCCTGTTGATTCAGAGGCATGAGGAGACCAAAATGGCCAAGTGGCAGTCTTAACCTCCAGTTCAAAGGAATCATTGTTGTGTTCCCTGGTGGAAGCACTCCTCCTATTGGAACTAAGACCTGTAAGACCAGCAGAGCTTAAGGTTTCAGTGACAGGAAGCAAAAATTTTTCTAGTGGATCACTAGGGGTAATAGTGTATAGTGCCACTCTCATTTCCAGCCCTTGATTACTGGACCCATGAATCTTGGCTATGGGAGAAACAGCACCATTGAGTGAATACTGATTTGGGGCATACAGTGCCTCCTGGAGATATTGCCCCAGTCCTGAAAAGTATTGCCACCTAGTTAACACCATAATTGAGTTTTCAAAAGCCATTCTACCAATCTATCAATCCAGCTGCTTCGGGATAATGGGCAACATGGTAAGAACAGTGAGTTCCATCAACATGTGCCATTCCTGCACTTCATTTTCTGTGAAGTGGGTTCCTTGATCAGAAGCAATACTGTGTAGGATGCCATGGCGGTGGATAAGGTACTTTGTAAGTCCAGGGATCATAGTTTTGGCAGAAGCATTGCACACAGGGAAGGCAAACCCATATCAGGATGATAGTTTTGGCAGAAGCATTGCACGCAGGGAAGGCAAACCCATATCTTTTCCAGTTAGAATGCTGCCCTTTCCATGGTGAAAGTGGCCCAACATAATCAACCTGTCTCCACATAGCAGGCTGATCACTTCAGGGAATGATGCCATATGTGGGGCTGAGTGTAGGTCTCTGCTGACAGATTGGGAACTCAGAAGTGGCTGTTGCCAGGTTGGTCTTGGTGAGTTGAAGTCCATGTTTCTGAGCTCAGGTATAACCTACATCCCTACCACCATGGCCACTTTTTTCATGAGCCCATTGGACAATGACAGGAGTGAATGGGGAAAAAGGCTGTCTGGTATCTGCAGACAGCTCATCTTATCCACTTGATTATATAAAATCTTCTTCTGCTGAAGTCACCCTCTGGTAAGCATTCATGTGGGACACAAATATCTTCATGTTTTTTGCCCAATCAAAAAAGTCTATCCACATACCTCTTTCCCAGAGCAATTTTCAATCATGTTCCTTCTAAGTTCCTGACCATCCAGACAAACTATTGGCAAAAAAGCCCATGAATCAGTATATAAATGCATCTCTGGCCATTTCTCCTTTCAAGCAAAATGAACAACCAGGTTCACTGCTTGAAGTCCCACCCAGTGGGAATATTTCCCTTCATCAATGTTCTTAAAAGATGTCCCAGAAAAGGGCAGACTAAAGTATAACATAATGCTGGAGAGTTGATATACCTCTGAGGTAGGACAGTGAAGGTGTATTACTGGCCTTGCCAACTGAAAGCAAATTGTTTCTGGTGATCTTTACTAAAAACAATTGAGAAAAAAAGCATTTGCCAGATCAATAACTGCATACCAGGTACCAGGGGATGTGTTCATTTGCTCAAACAACAATACCCCATCTGGAAAAGCAGCTGCAATTGGAGTCACCACCTGGTTAAGTTTACCATAATCCACTGCCATCCTGTTCCTTGCACTGGCCAAATAGGAGATTGAATGGAGATGTGGTAGGATCACCACTCCTGCATCCTTGATGGTGGCACTAATCTCTACAATCCCTCCAGGAAGCCATCATTGCTATTTACTATTTTGCTAGGTAAAGCAGTTCTAGTGGCTTCCACTTGGCCTTTCCTACCATAATAGGCCTCCCTCCACAGATAAGGGAACCAAATGTGGGGATGCTGCCAGTTGCTGAGTATATCTATTCCAATTATGCAATCTGGAACTGAGGAAACAGCCACAGAATGGGTCTGGGGACCCACTGAACCGACTATAAGATGGACCTGAGCTAAAACTCCATTGATCACCTGACCTCCATAAGCCCCAACTCTGACTGGTGGACCATAGTGACGCTCTGGATCTCCTGGAATTAATGTCACTTCTGAACCAGTGTCTAATAGTCCCCAAAATACCTTGTCATTTTCCCCAATGCAGTTACCCTGGTAAAAGGTTGAGGTCTTTTGGGGGATGGCTGGAAGAAAGATTAACAGCATAAATTTTTGGTAGTGTAACAGTGTCCTTCCCCAAGGGAACCCAGCCTTCCCTTCATTCAAGGGACTCTGGGTCTGTAAACCACCTTAAGTCTGGGAATTGATTAAGGGACTGTGACTTTCTGTTCTTGTAATTCAAGCTAGACTCTTATTCACTTGACCTAGAACTCTTCTGCTTATACAGATCGAGTAAGAATTTAGTAGACTTCCCACCTATTTTACTTCGAAGTACCCTATGATCTACTAGCCAACACCATAGGTATCTGCGAGTCAAACTATTTTGAATGCTGCTTTGAGTCCATTATGGTAGGTAGCCACACCACCTTGTCTTTGGTGATTAAGTGCTGCCACCTAGCTTCTGCCAACCCGGGATCTGATCATCCCCATTATGTTTAAGGATCTAAGTTCAATGGCAGCAGTTCCCAAGGTAATATCTGACCTACAGAGAAGAGTGACCACAGAGCTCATCAGGGAAAATAGGATTTAGTCTCACAAATTTATTCCTTATAGTCCTGGTAAAAGGTGTGTCCTCTGGACATTCCAGGAGTGGGTGAGCAAGCCTTATGTGATAAATCCACCATTATTTCACACTCTTAATATCCATTTCCACACATATTCCCCTGATTTCTGCCTAAATAAATTGGAAAACTCATGCAGTTCTTTTGAAGTATAGTGCACCTCCTCATGAGACACACTTTGTACCACACCTTTTGGGGCCTGTTGGAACTTCAGTCTAGTTATAGGTCTGGAAGAAAAGAAGGGTGGTGGGGGTGGGTCACAAAAAAGAATTAAAAGTGTCCTGTAAGCCAATTACCTCAGGGCATTCCATGTTTCATCTGATGAAATAGGATTAATCTATTCAGACAGAGGACTGAGGGCTGTTTCCTCAGAGGAAGTTGACTACAAGTTTATCAAGCACAGACCATTTAATCTCTTCAGGTGGAGGTTTGATGGCAGATTCCTCAGGGCAATTGGAGAACAGAAGGCTGTTTCCTCAGGGCAGACCATTAAAAGTTTACTTGGCAAAGACTCAAAGAATGGAGGGTTTCACTATCCCCACCACTATCATTATCAACCCATATATATCCATTCCATGTTCAGGATTCCATTCCTTTACAATCAATGCTTTCACCTTAACAGCAGACACCCTGCAATATTGGGAATTTAGTTTACATTTTAATTCAGCTACTTGCACAAGGAGCCTCTGGGTCTGGTTTTCAGAAATCTCAAGTCTGCAGCTACACCAAATAAGATTTTCTTTCAGGGTACACATAGAACCTTTCATATCCTTCATGCAGCACTTAAGTTGCAAATTTAAAGCCTTCAGCTCATTCCTTTCTTTTATAACTGTATCCAGTGTATTTAGGAACACCAGCCAATATCAATACACCTTTTAACTCCATAAAACTCTATTAAGGTGTCAAAAACACTCTTATCCAGAGCCTTGCCTCTTATAAGCATTTGAGAAGCCATATCCAGTGGTGATATTTTGTGTATCTCTATTGCCAACTCACACTGTGGACTATCAGTGCCATATCAACTATCAGTGTCACCTCAATTACTGGAAGTAGAGTCATTAGTGCCACTGAATCTAATCATATTAGAGAACCAATTCCAAAAACCCCAGAACCAATTCAGAAATCTCATCCTTAACATTCTGTTCCTCAAGAACCACTTCTCGTACCAAAATGTATTAGTCAGGGTTCTCTAGGGAAACAGAACCAATAGGAGATATCTGTAAATATTATAAGATTTTTATAAGAATTGTCTCATGCAACTCTGGTGATGCACAAGTCCAAATTCCATAGAGCAGGCTGCAAGCTGGGAACTCCAATGAAGATTTTCGATGAATTCCTCAGGAGAATCTGGCTAGCTGAAATAAAGATGGAAATTCTCTCTTCTGACTGCTGAAATCATTACTTCTTTTAAAGGCTACAACTGATTGGACAAGATTTCTCAGATTATTGATCACAATCTCCTCAGTTGATTGTAGATATAATCAGCCATAAATGGAATCAACTTACTGATGATTTAGTCTATGATATATACTCACAGTAATAATCAGGCCACTGGTTCCTTAACCAAACAACTGTACACAAAAACCTGGCCAAGTTGATATAAAAAATGAACCATCACAAAAGGTAAGGGGTCCCAAATATCCAAAATCATCTTGAGAAAGGAGAACAATGTTAGAGGACTCACACTTCCTGATTTTAAATCTTATTAAAAAGCTACAGGGGGATGGATGTGGCTCAAATGGTCGGGCGTCCGTCTCCCATATGGAGGGACCCGGGTTCGATCCCCGGGACCTCCCAGTAAAAAAAAAAAAAAAGCTACAGTAATCAAAACAGCATGGAACTGGCACAAAGACAGACATATAGACAAATAGAGTTAAATTGAGGGAGAAGATGTGGTTGAGCACCTGCTTCCCACAAGGGACGTCCAGGGTTTGTTCCCCGGTGCCTCCTAACAACAAACAAAAACAAACAAGCAAGCAAAGGAGAAAACCAACTCAGGGGAGGCGATGTGGCTCGGTGGTTGAGCACCGGCTTCCCACATATGAGGTCAGGGGTTCAGTCCCTGGCCCTGGTACCTCAAAAAAAAAGAATTGAATCGAGGGTTCAAATATGAACCCTCACATCTATGGCCAATTGATTTTGATTTGTTGAAAGAATAGTCTCTTCAACAAATGGTGCTGGGACAACTGGATAGCCATATGCAAAAGAATGAAGGTGGACATCTATCTCATACCATATATAATAATTAATTCAAAATGGAGCAAAGACATAAATATAAGAACTAAAATCATGAAACTCTGAGAAGAAAACATAGGGAAACATCTTTAGAACCTTATGTTAGGCAGTGGTTTCTTAGACTGTATGACAAAATTTAAAATTTTTATGCATCAAAGGACTTCATTATAAAAGTAAAAAGAACCTACAGAATGGGAAAAACTATTTGGAAGTCACATATCCAATAAGGGTTTAATATCCAGAATAAATATAAAGAAATCCTACAACTCAACAATAAAAAGACAACCCAATTTAAAAATGGGCAAAGGACTTGAATAGACATTTCTCCAAATAAGATAAATGAATAGCCAAAAAGCACATGAAAAGATGCTCAACATCATTAGCCATTAGGGAAATGCAAATCAAATCCATTTCATACCCAGTAGAATGGCTACTATTTAAAGAAATGAAATATTACAAGTGTTAGTGAGGATATAGAGAAACAAGAACATTCATTCACTGTTAGTGGGAAAGTAAAATGGTACAGCCACTGTGAAAGAGACTTTGATGATTCCTCAATGTTAAATATAGAATTACCACATGACCTAGCAATCCCACTTCTAGGTATACACTCAAAAATAATTGAAAGCAGGGAGTAAAACAGATATTTGCACATTGGTGTTCATAGTGGCATTATGTACAATTACCAAAAGATGAAAGCAACCTAAGTGTCCAACAAAAAGATGAATGGAAAAACAAAATGTCATGAATGAATACAATGGAATATTTTTCAGCCATGAAAAGGAATGAAGTTCTGATACATACAACAACATGGATGAACCTTGAAGACATCATGTCAAGGAAAATAAGCCAGACACAAAAGGACAAGTTTGTATGATATGAAACAATTAGAATAAGCAAACACATAGAGTCAAAAACTAGAATACAATTTACCAGTGATCAGGGTGAGAGTAGGGAATGGGGAGTTAATGTTTAATTGGTACAGAGTTTCTGTTTGGCGTGATAGAAAAAAATTTGGTAAAGAATGGTGGTGATTATAGCATAATATTGTGAATATATTTAAGACTACTGTATTATATATTTGAATGTGGTTAAAAGTGGAAATTTTAGGTTGTACATATGTTTTACTAGAATACATTGTTTTAAAGCCCTAGGACTGTACATCACAGTGTACCCTAATGTAAAAAAAAAAGAACCAATAGATTTAGCAGGGTAAAAATATAAAACAATTAACAACTAACTGCCTTTCTCTCTCTCTTTCTCTCGCTCACTCTCTCTTTCTCTTGACCCCTATGACCCTACTTTTGGAGGGCAGAGGCAAGCTTTCTTAAATCAGTATTTGGTTTTCTGGATCCACGGTGTCATCGTTTTTCCGCACTAGGGAAAAGGCTCAGCTCTCAAAGGGCAGTAACAGAGATCTACCTTGACCCTTCCCAGAATGCTCACAGCCACCAGCCATCAAATTCTAAATATACTACCTCCACCCTTGCTGGGGATCATAGTAAATGAGTTCTCTTTCCATGATGACTTAACTTCAGAAACATATGTATTAGTCCTCCCTTTTCTCTATCACATACACACACCTACACACACATACAGACACACACACATCACCACCACCACCACCACCACCAAAGCCAAGGGCTATATCAAAATTGCCCAGTTTTCACTGCTATGGTTTGACTCAAATTCCCAGTTACCCAGAGAATGGCAGGAACAAGGAAAGTTTTTTAACATCCCAACAAGGAGAACACTTACAAAAAAACTATCTGCATCTGCCCTAATGCTTCATTTGCCAACTTCAAGTTAGAAGCAGAAAACCAAGAGAAGGCAGGGATGAGGCAACTGCCATGGAAAGCTGGAGTGTACTGGCCTGGGCAGATATGAAAATAAGTCATGGAGCTCAGAGCACAAGCTCTGGAGTTAGACAGCCTTGCTGTGAATCTTGGCATGGCCACTTAAGAGCTATGTGATCTTGGGCAAGTTACTAAACCTCCCTGGAATTTCTGTTGCTTCATCTATAAATCGGGAAAGTAATAACTACTTCTACTAGTTATGTGGCCAAAATGAGGTGATGCTTGTAAAGTGGGTAGCACCATGCCTGACACATAGCAAGTGTTCAAAAATGGTAGAAACTCCCACCACCTTTGTCATCATCATCTTATGATGATAAATCGGAGGCAGCAATTTCAGGAGATGATCCTCATTGAGTCAGAGGTTCATGTTTTTTAAACGCTTTGCCAAATTTTTTTGCTGCCCTTAAATTATTCCATTCCATAATCTCAAATGACTCAGTCAAAAAGGGCCATTTTTCTCCTTGAGCATGTGAAATCCGATGGCTTTTCCATCCCGTGGCTGGAGGGTTTCGGCTCAGCTTTGGCAGACTGATGTAAATAACATGTCCAAAGAATTTTAATTGCCGTTTCATTAATGGGGTCTCATTAACAGCCCTCCTAACCAGCTCTGTTGATGGCCCAGTGCATGGATGCCCAATTACTGAACAACAAGGTCCTCATAAACCTGGGCTCTTGCCTCTGAAGTTAAAGATTAAGCAGTCCCTGGAAACAACAATAACGAGCATAAGAAGCAGGCCGTGCAAAACACTAGGGTCCCTCTCGCAATTACTAGCTACCCGGGAGGACTATGATGCAGTCAGCTAGGGGCAGGGTGTGAGCAGTCAGCTTCTAAATGTGGGACCCACCCTCCCCCACCCCAGAATAACACATATCACAGCAAAAATCTGGAGGTATAAAATTCTTGTGGGGGAAACTGGATCCAGAGGAAGCAGGAGGCATTGCCACAGCAGGAAGAGACAGGGCCATTCCAAACAGGAAACCAAACAGGCAGCTGGATGGAGAAAGGGGAAGCTCTAGCCCCCATAAAGTCATAGGATGTCTTCCTCCCTCTCACCAGGGAGGCTGAAGACTTATCAGAAAGCAAAGGCTGGCCTTAAAAATACAAGTATACTTTTTTTGGACAGCACTCTGGCAATATTTATTAAAATGTTTTAAATGTACATTCTTTTTTTTTTCTTTTTCCAGTCAGTTTGCTTTTAATTTCTTTTTTTTTTAATAAAATTTTATTGAAGTATATCATTTATACCTGAACATAACCAATAAGTATAGAGTAAAAGTCATGAACTTAAAAAACAAACATGCCCATCTTCACACAGGGCTCCCACACATCACCCCACTACCACCACCTTGCATTGTTGAGAAGCATTTGTTACAAACTATGAAAGAACAAAATGCACATTCTCTTTGATCCAACAATTATGCTACTAAGATTTGACCCTACAGGTATACTAGTAAATGTGCTCCAAAGTATTACATATAAGAATTCTCACTGAAGCATTTTATATAAGAGAAAAATGGGAAAAATTAATGTCCATAAGAGAGGACTTAACTAGATAAATAAATTAGGGCTCATCTCCATGATGCAGCTGATTAAAAGAACAAGACATAGTCATATGTAAGAGGCTTTTAAAAACTCCAAGATTTAGTATTACGGTTTTTTTGGGTTTTTTTTTTGTTTTTTTAAGGAGTATAGAATGTTTCCATTTGTACAAATTAGAAAGTATAATATAGATGGTGGTGATGGTAGCACAATATTCTAAATATAGTTAATGCCACTGAATTGAACACTTTTAAAAAATCTTAATGGAAAAAAAAGCATGATATATAAATTTTGAAGAGATACCCAAGAGATTCCTCTTGCCTCCTTTGGAGAAAGGGATAGGGAGAAGGTTTTTACTTCGTATTTTATACCTTTGTGTACTGTGACTTTCTTATCACAGGTATAAGTCGCTTTTATTGAATATATTTTCTAAGGTTTTAAGATAATGGTATAGAAAAGCATCTGCTGACATGGGAAAGATGTTGAATATACAGCAAAAGAAAATTTTCAAGCTGGAAAACAAACGTATGCAACAAAAAAAGATCTGGAAAGAGAAGCACCAAAGCACTGTCCCTGGTTCCCTCTGGGTAGGACTGTGGTGCTCCTCAGGTTCTTTCATCCTGCCTGTTTTCTCTGTAACGATCAGGGACAATTTTTGTATTGAAATAGCAAGAAGCAATTATAATAATAGAAGAAAAAGAAAGCTCATCTTGAAGAAGGAAAAGGAATTCAGAGGCAAAGCTGGGGGCTACGGAAAAGTGAGGGCAGAGCCCAGCTGAACAGAGCTCGGGGAGCCACAGGCATATGCCTGCCTCGCATCTGGATAAAGGGAAACCAAAATCAGGAGCCCTGGAAATGATCAGCAGAGCGCGCTCCTCCCTATCCCCACTGATCCCCAAGCCATCGAGCAGGTTGGGCTACCCCCATCACAGAGAGGAGAAAACAGGCCCAGGGTCGCTCAGCTCTGAAGTGCTGGCTGCTCTGATCCCTAGTTCTGACTGGGAAGGTCTCCGTGTAATTTGTCAGCTTAAAACACCTGTTAAGGCGAGGCCACGCTCAGAGAAGCCTGTGACAGCAAGGGGCGGACACTGCCCCTCATATGGGACCCTAAGGGGTGCCCATACCTCCACACTTATGGTGACACCGTGGAGCGCTCTCAAGAAGTAGCGATGGCAGACAATGCCAAGTTCCATCTAAGTCAGGAGGTGCAAGACAAGGAAGTAAAGTAGGCTCCCATCATTGGGTGGGTGGGGGTATAAGCCCAGATAATTTTTTACTTCCTTCTCCAGTCTTACTTTCACACTGCTTCTTCCAGTGTCTTCCCACCATGGTCTTACCAACCTCTGCAGTCTCATGTCACCTTAAAAAGATGACCTCAGTGCTATGCACAGCTAAGGGCTGCCAAGAAAGCCATTTGGGACATGGCCACCGGCTCTACAGAAGGCCTGCAAACAGGGAGCAGGAGCTCAGCCTGAAGATCACAGTGACCAAGCCAGGGGAGGTGGAAGGGCTCACTCAGACAGCGGGAACCTCTCAACAGGGGAGAGAAGACAACATCCACCTCTTGCTGCCTCCACCCCAAGATGACTAACCACCCTGTGTCTAGCAGAGACAGCTGAGTGTCTGTCTACACTGTCTGGTTGTTGGGATTTGGAGACCACAGGCACAGACTTCCAACGGAAAATGCCAACTTTAGCCACCTACACTCCTCAGTTACTGATTCACAGGGCTGCCTTATGCCTTAGTGGTTATAAAAACTGGCTCTGGAGTCAACACTGTCTGGCTTTGAATCCTGCCTTTGTCTCTACTGGCTGTATGACATCAACAAATGACTTACCCTTTCTGTGCCTTCGTTTTCTCCTCAGCTGTTTTGCAAGTTAAATGAGGTGATACACATAAAATGTTTAGCATAGAGTGTGGCCCAGTGAGTGCTCAATAAATGCCAGCTTAAAACAATTCATCAGGACACCTGCATCTGCACGTGAGCCCAAATGTACCCATGCTGCTGGCTGGCAGAACCCAGGCACTGTGACATCAGGGCCAGAGAGCTCCAAGAAGATGGATGTGTTGCCATCAGCATCCTCCCCACTCTCCTACAGTTGAGTCTCATCATCAGATAGTGAAAGCAGGAAAGAGAGGAAACACGGATTTTTTTAAGTGGGGAGAAGCCAAGCCAGAAAAACGCAGGTGACTTTGTTAAAGGGGGTGCAGTACACGCCCCAAACTTCAGATAACCATGTCAGCCAACTACAAGAGCATGCGATGTGTGATGTGTGTGTGCACATGCCTGACACACTGTGTAGAAGGAGAGGGTTGGGGAGGGAGAGAGGAAGGAAGGGAGGGAGGGAGGAAGGGAGGGGTTTTCCTGGCATCTGAGCACTCTCCCTTTGCTACTGCACCAGCCTATGTTTACATGCTGCCTTGCGCCTTGACCAAGCTCTCTACTCTGCTGAAAAAAAGCCTGAGTACATCCTTCAAGAAAGTAGCATCTTCAAAGGCTGGGCTGTGGAGAAAAGGCCAAAAAGGGGTGGGGAATATGCACAGAAATGGGAGCACAGGAGGGACAGCAGAGAAGTGAGTTGAAAAACAGGGAAGTCAGAGAGAAAACCAGCTGTGTTAAGAGCCAGGAAGAGATAGCAGAATTCAGGACTGGGGCTCCTGGGGAATATCCTTCCCCAAATCATCATAATTAAGACCAATTTAACCATTAGCCCCATTTGTGTCCTCAGAAATAGACTTCAGGAATAAATGAGAATCTGCACAGGCTCTTGGGCCAGAGGCTTAAGGTCAGAGAACAAAACGATGCCAAGAAACAGAGCAATTGCTTCTTGCCTTGTGGATCAAGAGGCTGCCACAGCACAGAGAGCTGGCAGGTGGGCAGCCAACAGGCCCTCAGCAGTGCTCAGGCACAGAGCAGAACAGCAGGCTTGATCATGTGTGGGGGCAGAGGGAAGGGTGAGATGCTTTACTGCAAGGGAAGGAGGTGGCCATGACTGAATCTATCAATTAAAATGACCAGATCCATTCTCTGAGTTACTCATGACCTTCATCCTCAAGCTGAAATAAGTAGCAATGATGGTTTCTTTCCAGCCCAACATGTTTGACTGAACATTCACATTCATCTCCACTCCCTCCCACAACTCTACCAAAATAACAAGATGACAAGCTTTGGGGCAGGGGTAGGGGCTGGAGATGAGGAAGAGAAAGTCTCCAGGAAAAATAAAATGGAATCAACAAATTATATGATGCACTGAGGACAGTTCAGTTGTATCTGACAAGAATTAGTGATAGATACACACCTATGCAAAAGAAAAAGACAACTCTTAACTGCTTTTCTAATCAAAGATTTTTTTCTGATAAAAAAAGAATTATAGGGGAGCGGACGTGGCTCAAGCAGTTGAGCACCCACCTCCCACAAAGGAGGTCCCGGGTTCGGTTCCCAGTGCTTCCTAAGGAAAACAAGCAAACAACGAGCAAACAGATGAGGGAGCCAACACAGGGGAGCCTATGTGGCTCAGTGGATGAGCATCAGCCTCCTGCATATGAGGTCCCAGCTTCAATCCCAAGTCCGGTACCTCAAAAAAAAAAAAAAATTACCAAACAATTGTAATAAGTGACTTAGTTCAGCTGTGGAAATGAGAATAGGAGAATAAAGAAGGGGGGAAGACAGGTGTATGAAGGGAAAGTCTATGAAAGCTTAATCCTAGTCTGTGAGAAGTCAACTAGCTATCTAAAAGTAAGAAATTAATAAATAAATAGTGGTATAAACATATTATTTAGATATACTGAGGTAAAAAGCAGGTGAAGCAGCTTTTAGTTGAATCCTAACCTGATTTTAATTCTTTTAGAATTGAAAGCACATGGCTCTGGAGAGCATGACTTGGTTCAGGGAGGTAGAGCAAAGGGGATCTTGCTTTTCATTATAAGCCTTGCAATGGTGGTTGACTTTTAAAATTGTGTTCACAGAACACTTTGGTAAAACAGAATTTTTCTTAATAACAAAAGCAGATTATTTCAAACTCAAAATATTCTTCCCCCACAAAGGCTTCTCAGATCTCCTTCCTCTACTCTTGTGAAAAATTACTGTCTGTACCATCCACCTGGTAATTAATCATAGCCCACTTGGCAATGAGCAAATCGTCTATTAATAATTATCTTTCCACCTGTATCTTGTCTCCCTAACTAAACGATAACTGCTCCACAGCCGAGACCACTTCTCATAGTCTTTGAGAAGTCCACAGCAGACCAGAGGAGATGCAGCAGCCCAGCTCCCCATTACCTGCATAGGCGTTGGCCTGCTGCAGAAGGTCGGTGCAGGTGTGCACGTCCGCAAACGCACGGATGCCCAGGCAATTGGTGGGATGCAACTGAGATTGCAAGAAGTCACAGCAGTTCTGCCGAACGTCCATGAGCTGCAGCAAGCTAGCTGCCGGGAGCAGCACCTGGAGGAGAAGGCATTGACATTCTGAGGCACCTGATCCCACCAGCAGGGATTCAGCAGCCCGAAGCATCGTTCCAATCATATCACTCCCGTGCTCAAGATCTTTTTGTGGCTCTCAAATGCCTGCCCAGTTAAGTCCAAACCTCCCAGCCTGACTGTCAGGGCAGCCCCAGTCTTATTTCCCACTACTCTCCACTTCATGGATCCTAAGCACCAGTGGGTTCTTTGTATCCCCTATAGCCTACAGCAGTGCTCCCCAATCTTTAATGTGCATATAGATCACCTGGGCATCTTATTAAAATGTAGGTTCTGGGAAGCTGTTGTGGCTCAAGCGACTGGGCTCCCATCTATCATATAGGAGGCCCAGGGTTCAATTCCCAGGGCCTCCTAGGAACGTAAGCTTGCCTGCATAGCAAGCTGGCCCAAGCGGAGAGCTGGGCCAAGTGGAAAGCTGGCGCAGCAAGATGGCACAACAAAGAGACAATAAGAGATGCAGCAGACCAGGAAGCTGAGGTGGCACAAGAGATTGAGCACCTCTCTCCCATTCCAGAAGGTTCCAGGATCGGTTCCCGGTGTCGCCTAAAGAGACGACAAACAGACACAGAAGAACACACAGCGAGTGGACATAGCAGAAAGTGAGCACAAAAACAACAGGGGGCGGGAATAAATAAATCTTTAAAAAAAACCTGTAGGTTATAAAGCAGTAGGTCTTAGGGTAGGGCCTGGGATTCTGCATGTCTAACAAGCTCCTGGGTAATGCTTGTAGCTGCTGATCCAAGAACCACACTCTGAGTAACAAGACCCAATGGTACAGGTTCTCAAACTTGGTTACACACTGGAATCACCTAGGGAATTTTTTTTAGGAGGTCCTGGTGATTGAACCTGGGATCTTGTACATGGGAAGCAGGCGCTCAACCACTGAGCTACACCAGCTCCCTTGATTCTAATTTAATAGGATTGAGGTGTGGCCTGGGCACTGAGATTTTTTAAGTTCCCCAGACCCTTCTAATGTATAGCCAAGTTTGAAAACCACTGCCCTAGAGCCTCAGCATCGTGCCCACTCAGAGAGATACATATTGAATTGTTTACACTTAATTACTGAGCGTTTGTGCTCCAAGCTCCAGTCTAGGCTCTGGGAGTCAATGGAAACAAGATAAATCAGATCCCCTCTCTCCATAAGAGGAATGTATAGTCTACCAGACCTAAAACCCCACCTCGGGACTCAGGCAATCACACTTAGTTCTCCCAACAGAGAGAGAAAGAAGGGAGGGAGGGAGGGAAAAAATCTTCAAGTACATTCTCAGAAAAAGGAGAGCTGAGTTTTATTTTAAAAGGTCACAGGACACATGAACACTTATACTGTACTCTAAAAGATAGAAATAGTTCTCTCTTAGGAATGGGTGCATGGGTTTTTCCTAAGACTGGCTTGATTAAGCCAGCTAGGGTACTCCACCTGCCAAGCCTGTCAAGGCTCCCTGGGATCTTCCCACAGCTTCCACAGGTTAAAGCCTACCCTCTGAGTCAAAAATGCAGGGTAGAAAGTCAAAGTCCTACTAGACCCCAGTTCCCCACTGTGGAAGAGGCAATTAGCCTGAGGGTCATTTTCCAAAAAAAATAATTTTAGAAAAAATAATAGAGCAGAACAGTTTGATTTGAGGCTGCCTTAGCTTTGGAACCCCAGCAGGCATTTCACCACAAAACAAACCCTACGTCCTGGGCCTTTGCTCTCAGCTGTCCCCTGGCTCTCAGAGACAGAGACTGGCCAGCCAGACTCCAGTTGCTCCCATCCACAAGGACTTGCCCAGGAAGACAGGGGTTACAGATGCATTTTTTCCCCCTTCAGGGTACTACAACCCTTTTTTTTTTTTTTTTTTTTTTAAGTGATTTAAATTCTGGACCCTGATCTTCTCCCAAAACAGCCCTGAGCCCTCACTTCTGGCTCTGGTCACCTTTTTTGCTGAGGCCAAACACTCTGTCCCGCTAACCATCCTCAGAACTTGTCCCTCCACTAGGGTAATCAACCACCGCAGTTATCTCAGGATTGTGTGGTTTCTCAGAATGTGGGACTTTTGGTGCTAAAACTGGGACATGTGCTCACCCTCCATTATCCCTGCCCCTCTGGCAGCCGGAACCTCCTTTACCCATGGTCATACTCCCGAGCCGAACACCAGCTCTCAACCAAGAAAGTCCTTCTGACCTACAAGCTTAAACCTCTCCTTTGTAACAACTGAGTTCTCGAAAACATGCTCCTCTTCCCCTTCACCCTCTCTTCTACTCTCCTATGTCCCCAGCAGAAGAACAGTAAATTAGCATCATGTCCTTGGTATTTTCTGAACCACTGATTCATTCCTGAGAAAGAAAAAGACAAAATCACTCTTTTCCTGAGACATTTAGGACATAAGCAAGCATAGCCAGGCCCCAAATCTAACCACCTCAGCTCCATCCCCACTAGGCAACCATAAACTGGGAAACTCAATTAACCTGTGAGCTTGCTCAGCCTGGATGAGCAGATTACAGGAGCAGATTAACCTCTGCTTGCCAGTTAACTATTCTTGCTGAATACGTACCAGAAATGGAAAGCTGGGCTCCAAGACCCCAAAGCTGACATCCCCCTGACCAGCACCAGCTACAAAGCCTAGAGTTAGGGCTGTAAGTTGACCAACCACCCTGGTTTGTCTGGGACTTTCCCAGTTTTAGCACTGAAAATCTTGTGTCCTGGGAAATCTCTCAGTCCGGGCAAATGTTCACCCGAGGGACTGGTTACCACTCTCCCCCAAAACATACAAGGGAAGGGGAAAAGGGGGAGAAAATCAAATGTTGCCCAGACAGGACACACCCCACCAGAGTTGTACTGAGTCCCAAAAGGGCCAGGTGTGAGAAGAGGCAGGGATAGAGCAGCAGGCCTTTAGCCCCACAGAGGATTTCTGAGAGTCCAATCTGCCCCTAGACTGCCAAGAAGAAGCCATGACAGACAAAAACACCCTCTCCTCTTTCCCTCTTCCTCACAAGAAGACAGCAGCAAACTTTGGAACTTAAATTCTCAAGCTCATGTCAATCAACCAGAGCAATGAAATACTAAATATTTCCTGAACACACTCCTTAAAAAGCTCCTTGGATAAGGCTACCACGTAGCCATCAACTTCCCTAGTGTTCACAAAACCCACTTAGTCGGAAAAAATTATAAGGCTTTCCACTTCTCCACGCCCCCCATCTTGTTTGGGTCCACTTCATCCTAAAAGCATTCCCAAACTGACTTCCTAAAATGAACTGTGTTTGTGGTTTTTACAAATACTCCTTCCCTCTTTTTGATCTTACATTGCGATTAGCTGTGAGTCAAAGGCCCTTTTCTTCCTGCTACTTGCTTGCTTCATACAGAAAAGTGTGAAGAAAAGTAAAGGAGGTCCGAATGCTGAGGAGGATGAGTTGGAAGATATATCACTGCTCAAATTCTTAGGGACAAACTGGTGTCTAAGCTAGTGGGGGTCTAGGGCCTAGACGTGAGGACAAAAGCAAATCTCCAGAGGCTAAAGAGAAAAGAGCAAAACATCCATGGGGTGACTGTCTTCATTTCCCTCTCCCCACATCAACTAGGACCTTGAGAGAATTTTCTCTTCTCTTATCTTGTTTGAGGCTCTCCTCCTTCAAGTGGAGCAGTAACAAGATCACGAGCAGGAGGCCAAGCTCCTGTCTTCAGCTTTCAAGCAGGACTGTCCTGGCAGACTCACTAGGGAGTACAGTTGGGCCCTGGAGGGGAGAAGCTGAGACAAGGGAAGGAGTTGTCAGCTGGAACCACTGCTTTCCAGCCAGGATGGAGGATTGCCCTAAGGTAAAAAAAAAAAAAAAAAAAAAAAAAAACATTTAGCCTGCCTTTCACCACCTCAGCTTTATGGTTCTTGGAAATCAGGCCATGGGATGACTTTCAGCAAAGAGTTTACTGGTTCCCCTCCAACTTGCAAATGGCTTCTCCTCCATTTTTCATGCACAGGCCTCGTTTTGTTTTTTCCCTCCCTCGGATAGCATGAAAACACAGCAGAGGATATCCCGTCTCAGAGTTTGTTTCCTTTAGCAAAAACAAGAGGAAATGCCCTGCCTCAAAAAGCACCTACTGCTGGAATCTCAGGGAGGCAGGGCCATGGACAGAGGGAGGGCACCAGGCAGAGGCCACGCTGGGGCTGCTCCAGGACCTCTACTCTAGCCAGGCAGCAGCCCTGGCAGGGAAACAATGCTAAATAAAGAGAGAGAAACAAAGAATGAAAGAAAGAGGTATGTGAATGACTAGGAAAGCAATGTGAACTTTGAATTCTGACTTCAGAAAGTCACTTCCCAGTCATAAAATCCACTTACCAACCATATGACTGAGGGCAAATTACTTAACCTCTCTGTACCTGTGTCTTCATCAGTAAAATGAGAATAAAGGCATGTTGTGACAATCAAATGAGATGATACATTTAAAGCATTGCTTGGTACATAGGGAATGCTCATCTAATGCTAGTTTTATTATTAGTCATCATTATAAGCTAAAGTCAAAATTCTAATCAGTTATGTAATGAGAACCTAGAGTTAACCACAGCCACGGAGCTCAGTGTGTCAGAGACAGCCATGTTCAAATTCCAGCTCTAGCACTTACTACCTGTGTGACCTTGGGTGGGTTATTTAAGCCCTCTCAGCATCAGTTTCTTCAACTGAAGAAAAGGAATCATATTAGTATGCTCCAGCTAACTAGGAATGTTGACTGAGATACTAAGCAGTTGACATATGCTTGGCTTATAATGAGTATTAATATGTGGCAGTTATGGCTGTTGTTACCTCCACCATGGAACAGCAACTCAGGGTCTCTCCAAGCTATGTGTGGCTGGGAAGAGGCTTAGGGTGTGGCTCTTATGGGTCATTTAACCAAGCCCCAAATCTCTGACCCTTCCTTTTAAGGCTTTCAGGAGAGCCCTGGTGCCACCAGGCTCAACTCTTCAGTGAACCAAGCCCTCAACAAATATTGTCTTTGTAGACAACTGGTGAGCAACTGCCTCAAGAGGCAGAGAGCAGCGTGAAGAAGGATCCACATTTTGATCCAAACTCTCTTCTCACTCAATCTTTTCAGTTTTGTTTTCCATGGTTTAAAGGGTGGGGGAAGGAAAAGGAATAATTGGTATACCACACTGATTCCAACAGCTCACAGTTCCCTGGAGGTCCCAGACTGTACCTCCCAGAAGAGCTCCGGAGAAGCTGCCCCACCTCGACTCCGCACACACATAGATGATTAACAGTAAGCCCCAAAGGGGCTCACAAACCAGTGGGGGCATTGTAACAGGCATAGGGACAGGCCTGACTTCCAGTCTTCCTTCAAGAGCTAGCTCAAGCAGTGACCATTCTCATCAAGGCAGCAATGACCATTTCCTGCTTCTTAGGCTCTTCCACCCTGGCCCTACCACACTATAGGGTACTCATTTGCTCAGATATCCATCTCCACCATCAGACCATGTGCTCCTTAGGGGAATAGTCTAGTTACAATGCCCTCTGTGTCCATACTGTCTGCTGGCATAGGGTAGGAGCTCAGAAAATGTGGAATGAATGAGTAAGGCAACGAGACCCCAAACATTGCCTACCACAAGGAAGGAGGAAGGACAAAGTAGCCTCATAGCCCCATGCCTTCTAGATCATGCTTCCAGGCTCTACCTGGCTATTTAATGCTTTCCTTAAAGAGTCCCCTCTGCAGAGCAACAGCTGGCACATGGGCTGGGCCTCTGTCATCACCAAGCATTCTGGGCACATCCTGGCCAAGAGATATCCCAAACCACCCCACCACCACCACCTCAGGAGAATTCCTGGCCATTTCCATCCAGATAGAGTTAGTTTCTGCACCCCCAACCTTACCATGGCTTCTGTCCCTCACTTGGTTTGTCCCTCTAATTCTCTATCAGCACCCAGGCTCACTCCTGAAGCTTTCCAGACATACATGGCTCCCTCACCACCTCCCTAGTTTCAGTAATAAGAGCCAGCATTCATTGAGTGTTCACCATGACCCACTGTTCTAAGTGCTTTCCCTGCATTAATTGGTTCAATCCTCACAACAGCCCTGTGAGGTTAAACACTATTATTATGCCCATATTACAGGTGAGGGCATGGAGACACAGAGAGGTTAAGTAACCGCTCAGAGTCACGCAGCTAGGAAATGATAAGAGTCAGTATTTGAACATAGGCAGTCTAACCCATGACCACCCAATAAATTAGTACTATTAGGATTCTTGTTTTACAGATGAGAAAACTGAGACAGGGTATCAGTGGAGGTGTGGAGGAGGCTGTGGTAGAGAAATCAAGGCAGAGGGTAGCAGACTAAAAGTCTTCTCTGCCAAGGATCTGGGAGGTCACAGAATGGCAGGCCCCCACTTTAAAGATGGGAAAACTGAGACCTTGCAGTGGGAAAGAGCTAGAATAAAAACATTCTATGAATTAATGGGAAAACTGAGGCTTGGACTCAAGAGACACATCTTTACTCTTCTTCCCTCCCCACCCCAAAAAGTGGTTATAAAAGCAATGATGAAGCCATTCTCTCCAGAGTCCTCTTTTGGGCTAGCTGCTGATATCTGCCTTAAGATAACTGGATTTAGTAAAGTAACTTAGAGAAACCAACCACTGGGTTAAAACAAAGTCACAAATAAAAATAACTAGCCAGGCAATAAGTATTTGGAGTAGGACATCTTCTAATTATCCAAGTTGTAAACACTTTGTTGTTGTTTTTTTAAGATTTATTTTATTTCTCCCCCTCCCCCCCTCGTTTTGCACTTGCTGTCTGCTCTCTGTGTGTTCTTCTGTGTCCGCTTGTCTTCTCTTTAGGCAGCACCAGGAACCAATCCTGGGACCTTCTAGAGTGGGAGAGGCACTGACTCTCTTGCACCACCTCAGCTCCCTGGTCTGCTGCGTCTCCCATTGTCTCTCTTCTGTGTCTCTTTTTGTTGTGTCATCTTGTTGCGCCAGCTCTCCGCACAGGCTAGCAATCTGTGCGGGCCAGCACTCCTGAGCAGGCCAGCAATCCTGCAAGCTTAACTGGGCCAGCTTGCTTTTCACTAGGAGGCCCCATGAATGGAACCCTGGACCTCCTATATGGCAGATGGGGGCCCAATCACTTGAGCCACATCTGCTTCCCAACACTTTTTATTTTGCAGGGGAAAAGTTATTGAAAAGGGAGAAGAAAGCCAAAATAATTTCTCCTTCAAAACCAGGCTTAGATAAAAAGACAAATGCCCAATTAAAAAAATGGGCAAAATGTTTGAATAGGTATTTTTCTAAAGAAGAAATACAAATGGCAAAAAAAAAAAACTCACATGAAAAAATGTTCAACATCACTATTAGGACAATGCAAACCAAAGCTACAATGAGAAATCACTTCACACCTAGTGGAATGATTACTATTTAAAAAAAAAAAAAAAACAGAAAACTACAAGTGTTGGAGAGGATGTGGAGAGGTAAGAACGCTTAATCACTGTTAGTGGAATGTAGAATGATACAGCAGCTGCTGAGGACTATTTGGCAGTTCCTAAGGAAGTTAGATATAGATCTGCCATGTGACCCTGAAGTACCACTACTAGGTATATACCCAGAGGAACTGAGAGCAGGGACATGAACAGACATCTGCTCACTGATGTTCATAGCTGCATTATTCACAATTGCCAAAAGACAGAAACAACCCAAGTGTCCATCAACTGAAGATTGGATAAACAAAGTGTGGTGTATACACATGATGGAATATCATTCAGCTGTAAGAAGAAATGAAGTCGTAAAACATATGACAACATGGATGAACCTGGAGGAGATTATGTTGAGTGAGGCAAGCCAGACACAAAAGGGCAAATACTATATGATTTCGCTATTATGAACTGAATATAATGAGCAAACTCATGGAGTTAATAGCTAGAGCACAGGTCACCAGAAAATAGAACGAGGTTAGAGAATGGAGAGCTAAGGTTTAATCTGTGCAGAACTGGAAAAAAATAAAATAAAATAAAATAAAATAAAATAAAATAAAATAAAATAAAATAAAATAAAATAAAATAAAA
>JAKSZT010053821.1:3133861-3145906 GCA_026826555.1 Tolypeutes matacus | reverse complement strand
AATAAAATAAAATAAAATAAAATAAAATAAAATAAAATAAAATAAAAAGGTTGTTTGTAAAGGTTTGGAAATAAATAGAAATGGTGAATGCATATCATAGTGTTTGTAATTAGCAGCATTAATATATGGGTATGATAGTGGTTAAAGGGGAATTCTACGGTGGTGTATATCACTAGAAGTAAAGCTAAAAAAGGAAACATGGGACTGTATAGCGTAGCGAACCCTCATGAAAAATGAGTATGTTTAATAGTGCATATATAAGAATGTTTTTCTCTGATACAGAACAAATGTTCATTAATGTTACAAGATATTAATATCAGGGTGATATTTGGGCAAAAATACAACCAAAGCAAACTATGGACAGTAGTGTATAGTAATATATTAATAACCTTCAATGAATGATTTAAAGATAAGAATATGCCAAGTGATAGAAATGAGACAAAATATTACATATTGTTTGACTCCATCTATACAAATTGTAAATACAAATAAATTGTGGAGATAGAAATAGATAAGCAGCTATGTATAGCAGAAGAAAGATTGAGAGATTGAGAGGTCACTACTAAGAGGTAGGGTTTTTGTTTTAGTTTTCTGTTGTTGTTTTTCTTTTCTTTCTTTTTTTTTTTTTTTTTGAGGAATGAAAATGCTGTAAAATTGATTGAAGTGATAAACGTACAACTCTGTGATTATACCATTGATTGTACACTTTAGAGGAAATGTGTGATTTATGAATATGGTTCAATAAGATTGATTTAAAAAAAAAAAAAAAAACACAGAATTTAACTCATTGACTAGCCCAATTCCAATTATACAATTCTACAACCTTTCCTCACTCTTGTGTTCAATTTATACTATATTACTTTATACTTACTGTTACCGCCACAAAATTCTGCTCTAAGACCTAGTAAGTAATCATTGCATTGCCCATTCCATTCTGTATGGAAAAGACCAGCAACAAGAGTTGCTGTGCATTTTACTGTGTATAAAATATACCTCAATGAACAAGGCAAAGGGTGGGGAGAATTAGACCAAATGACTATAGAAATTATGCAACCTAAGAAAATGTCTCAGGGGTCAGAGACTAAGGCAGGCTCTACTATGGGGTAAGCTCTGCAGGCCCACATGCAATACTCCTCACACTCTCTCTTTTCCTATTCCCTGACCCCGTTTGAATAGCCCTCTCCACACCAAGCTAACTCATACTCATCCTGCAGGCCTCAACTTAAATCTCATCTCCTGAAAGAGCCCTTCCCACATCCCCTCCTTCATCCAAACTGAGGCCTCCCGATACTTTCTCACTGTACCATGTTCCTTTCCTTCAAAGAAGTTATCACCATTTGTACATAGACAATACTTGTGTGCTTATTTGACTCCACTGCAGGCAGTGGAATCACCACTACTCCCTCTTAAAACCACGGTACCCACAACTGGCACATAACAGGCACTCAAACATCTGGGCTGAATAGAGTGAATGAATGATTATCAACTCAGCCTCCCTCTTGCCTCAATCCTGGAAAAGGGGGTAGTGTGGGGTTCCAGATAAGGGAAATAGGTATTTTGGTCACTAGAGAAATCTCTGTCTCACAGTAAATAAGTAAGATGGTATGGTGTCTGTCTGTCTGTTTGTTAGTTTGTTTGTTTGTTTTGAGGTACTGGGGATTGAACCGGAGACCTGGTATGTGCAAAGCAGCTCACCCACTGAACTATACTCACTCCCCAATATGGTGTGGGAAGTGAGGCTGGGGAAGGAAGAAACAATGAATGAATGCATGAATTAATGAATAAATGAATGAATGAATAAAAAATAAGAAAGCAAGAAAAGAAAAAGAAGAAACCTTCACATCGCATGTAATTTCATCACTCTAATTAAAGTCAGATCCTTAAGCACTAGAAAGAGTATATCTGGGATCTGTGTTTAGCCCAGCATCTTTCAGGGATCGAGAGGGAGGGCCATACGCTCTAGCACCTCCCCTCCTTGGGCGAGAGGCCAATGCCTCATGGTCCCACAGTAAAGACGTACTCCTTTGGGTGAAGCAGTATCTTTGCTGGCTCCTCTTTTCAAGGTTCCATTTGTCTGAGGATGTGGGAGGAGCAGTGAAAGGAGGAAAGGAGAACAGAATAGATCTTCTTTTTCTTTGCCTGGTAATTCATTAAATCTTCTTCCATCTATTACGATGTTTTGGGGGAAAAAGGGGAGTTGGAGACCCACCCAATAAATCACTAAATCAATAAATTTAATCAAGAAATCTCAACAGAAGCCAGATTCACAGTTTCCTAGTCCTGCCGAGGCTCAGTCCTGGTATTTGGCACCACAAGTGCTCAGAGGCATTTAGTTGACTGATGGTGAAACAGGAAAAAAATTGTAAAAGCCTCACAGTCCAATACTCAAAATCTCTGAGAGGACAACCTGGGGAGAAGCTGGGTCACCCAGGCTTCTCATTCTTTCTTCACCATGATTCTGAACTGACATGAGTTTAAGATTTTCTGCTCTTGGGACGTATGCTCATTCAGAAGTATTAGAGCCTAGTGGTTAAGAGCATGGGTGGCAGGCAGGCAGGCAGGCTAGAGTTTGAGGCCAGTTTGTCCCTCCCCCCACCCCCCCACCCCCAACCCCGGGCAAGTTGCCTAACCTCTCTGCAGCTTTAGTTTCCTCCTCCATTATCACTCTAAGTGGTTAGGGGCACAAAATGAAATAACGCATGTAAGGTGGTAGGCAATGAACGTGCTGCACACTGAGCGACTAGTTGGGACTGAGTTTACCTGGACATTCTCTTCGGTCACCTCAATTTCGGCAGTATAGATATAGTCAATCAGCTTACTCAGCGTCTGCCCATCCACATCCTTGATTTCTATCTTCTTGGCTTTACTCTCAGACATGTCACCTATAATTTTAACCAAAAACAGAACAGACATGAACTTGGTGCCTGGAGTACACTTACCTTTCCATGGCCTTCTGCCCCATCTTGGCAACATAAAAGCACAGTCTGTGCTCTGGGAGGCAGGAGAAGAACTCAGGCACTTAGAAGGATAAATCAGGTCACATCAACTATGGGGCGGTGATCATTTGCAAACACAAGTTTAAGCATTTCCCACTCTACCTGCTGCCCATTTCTGTTGTGAAGACAAATCTCTGCAGTAACTCATTCTACCAACATTTATTGTGCGCTTCTACACACAGGGCCAAGCAAAGTAAGGAAGACACACACCTGTCCTCAAGAAGCACATGGTCTAGAAGAACAGATACATGAAAACATTTATAAACATAGGTGATAAGAACTTAATACACAGAAGCACTGTGATAACAACAACAATAAAATGTAATGTTTGCTGAGTACTAACCATGGCCGGGCGCTATCCCAAGCACTTTAAAATGTTGCCTCTTTTAATCCTCACAACGTCTGAGGTGTAGTAATAATATCCGCCCTTTACCTCCTCAAAATTAAACACTTTTGCACCTCACAGGACTTTGTCAGAAGGGTGAAAAGGCAGCCAACTCAATGGGAAAAAACATTTGGAAATCACATATCTGACTAGGGTTTAATATCCAGGATATATAAAGAGATGTTACAACTCAACAATAAAAAGACAACCCAATTAAAAAATGGGCAAAAGACTTGAATAGACATTTCTCCAAAGAAGAAATACAAATGGCAAAAAAACACATGAAGAAATGCTCAACATCACTAATGATTAGGGAAATGCAAATCAAAACTACAATGAGATATCATGTCATCCCTATTAGAACGGCCACTATTGAAAAGACAGAGAACTACAAGTGTTAGAGAGGAGTGGAGAGATAGGAACACTTACTCACTGTTGGTGGGAATGCAGAATGGTACAGCCACTATGGAGGACTGCTTGGCAGTTCCTAAAGAAGTTGAATATAGACTTGCCACGTGACCTGGCAATACCACTACTGGGTATATACCCAGAAGAACTGAGAGCAGTGACATGAATAGACATTTGCACACTGATATTCATAGCAACGTTATTCATGATTGCCAAAAGCTGGAAACAACCCAGGTGTCCATCAACAGACAAATGGATAAACTGTGGTCTATTCACATGATGGAACATTATGCAGCTGTAAGAAGAAATGAAGTAGTAAAGCATATGATGACATGGATGAACCTGGAGGACATTATGATGAACCAAGCAAGCCAGACACAAAAGGACAAATGCTGTATGAATGCATTACTATGAACCAAATATATTGTGTAACATATTGTTTGATTCCAAAAAAATTTTATATTAATTGAGAAATGTACATATTTATTCATCTGTGTTTACTTTTTAGTTTTTAATTGTTTATATTTTCAATTATTAAATGTACAAAAGAAAGTTAAAAAAATAGATGGCGTACAAGCAAAAAAAAAAAATAGTATCCCCCCTTTAAAGATGAGGAAACTGAGGCACAGGAGGCAGGCAATTCATTTTTCCTACTGTCACACATCTTGGAAGGGGCCAGGCAGGGATTGAAACCCAGGGTGTCTGACTCTAGAGCCCACAAACCCCAAGAATGCAGAAAAGGGAGGCTCTGGGAAAGCAGCCTGGTCAGAGGTCATATTTGAGCTGGTCCTGGAGGAAGAAGAAGTGTTCAACTGGCAGCAGCGGTGAGGAAAGACAATCTGGATGTAGGAAACATAAGTGTAAAGGGAGGAAGCTGCCAAAAGGATGAATGTTGGGGAATGGCAAGAGGCTGGTGTGGCTGGTGCCTGGGGTGACAGTGAGAGGAAGGAAGCTGGAAAGGTAGCTAGCAGCCAGGATTTACAGGCCTGTTAAGCCATGTGAATGAGCCTGGACTCCCTCCTAAGGGTAAGGAAGTGCCACTGAAAGGTTTTAAACAGGTATGCCATCAGCAGATGTGGGGTTTTGAATGAAATTCTGGATGCAGGCTAGGATCTGGAGGAGGGGAAAGGGAATGAGTTGGGAGGCCCTGATAATTGTCCAGGAAAGCGAGGGAATGGACCTGTGACCCAGGGCAGCAGCAGCACCCCATTTCCACAGTCCTGAGGCCCCTAACTTTGGCCTGCCCTCTATATACAACACTCAGGTTTACCGAGGGCCAGGCTCATTCAACAGGGAGGATGACTTCAGAAGGAAAAGAGAGAGAGGTAAGACATGTGTCTTTACAGACTCAAAGCAAACTGACTTCAAGAGACAAGGGATTGGGGACGGATGTGGCTCAAACGGTTGGGTGTCTGTTTCCCATATGGAGGGACCTGGGTTCGATCCCCAGGACGCCCTGGTGAAAAAAAAAAAAAAAGAGACAAGGGATTCAGATGCCCTTACGTGAGTGTGAAAACAGAAGTTGGGCGGTTGTTTTCTCTCTGTGGAATTTGTGCACCACAGCCAAGAAAATAAAGTGCAGTACAGCATGTGGGCCACAGACGCCCACCTCTAAGCTGCATGGACTGCACAGGATTCCTCCACCAAGCCACAGCACCCATCCTGACACAGCTGTAGATCTGAATGACTCTGGAACAGGAAGGAAGGGGGAAAAAAAAGACATTCCAAATCCCGCCTGCTCTCCTCACTGCTAGATCAGGTGGATCAGGCACTCCATTCTGTTCTCGCTGCTCTCTGGCTGCTAGTAGAAGAAGGTCTGAGGTCACCAGTGCAAAGAGCCCAGAGGGAGGATAAAGAAGCCAAGAGGAAACAGGAGAAGATGGTGGATTCCTCCCTCACCCATCAGACAGGCTTTCTTGAGTTTACTCCAAGACACTCAAACACAAACATGCATACACAAGGAAGTCAGAAGTTAAACTGATCTCTCTAAACTGCTATTAAGGAGATCATTAATGAGGGTCCAGTTGGTAATTAAATTGCAAAAGAGAACCAGTTCTTAGTTTAGGAACATGGGCTTTATAAAAGCAAGACTGAAAAGAAAGGGCAAAACAGTCTCGACTGATTGGTTTCTTTCTATGGAATTTGTGCTTGGGAGGGCCTGGTTAGGATTCTGTAACTTTGGGGAGCACAAATGGAGACTCCTGAAATTGTGTACAAATGTTTGCATATATGCACAAAAGCTCATTTTTTCTGAGGGGATGACCGATTGCTGTCATTAGATTCTCAAATGGGGTCTATGACTCAGGAAAGTTTAAAACACAGTTTCCTAGATGATGGAACATTGGGATATTCCTTTCTTCTTTACACAATTCTGAAATTTCTAATTTCTACATTAAGTATATAAAAAGAAAAAAAAATGATGTGAAAGAGAAAACAGGATCTCAAAGACAATAGTTCTTTTTTCAGAAAGTTCCCTTATAGGAAATCAGAGATCTATACAATCTACTCTAGTAGATTTATAGAAAACAATCTTATTAGCTCTTATGAACTAGCAGAAATTTCTACACCAAATGAAGGCTTCAGCTTAACCAGTCCCTGAAAATGGGAGAATAATAGTTGCTACTGTGTGCCAGGGCCTCTGCTAAGGGTTTACACACACTATTTCATTTCATCTTCATAACATCCCCAGGAGGTAGATGGTATATATTACTTCCATCTTACAAATTAAAGAATTGGAGTACCCAGAGATATCTGCCCATAGCTAGTAAAAAACAGGGCTGAGATTAAACTTGGCCTAATTCCAAACCCTGTGTCAATTCTACTAAATCCCTCTGTAATTTAAACCTGACTCTAACTAATGACCTTGATAAAAGTATTCCCAAACTCAAGACCATGGTCCAAATTCTGAGGACAACTTAGTACTTAATACCTAGAAAGCAAGAACCAAGAGGGCTGGGATCTTGTCAAGCTTATTTACTGAGATATCCTTAAAGTTTAACAGTGCTCGGCATATAATAAACACTTAAAAATAGTTGTTGGAGCGAGGAAGAAAGGAAGAAGGGAGACTTCCTCTTGACATCTCAAAATTCCATGATATCAGTAATTCCTGAGGGGGAGAAAGCAACAGGCTTGGCCATTCTCACTCCTTCACTCACCTATAACACTTTGAAAAAATATTTCTAGAAAACAGACCATTAGCCCTCTAAGTCCTTTTATCTTCAAGGCCAACCCAAGGGACCTCCTCTGCTGGCTTTTCCCAAGAGGCCCAGACCAACCATCTCTAGCTCTGAGCTTTCATAAAATGGCTATTGGTTGTATCTTTTTAGCCCTAAACATCTTCTGCTTGGTGATCTGTTAACATGCATGTCCTATTCCTCCAAGTAGAGCATAATCCATTCAAGGACAGATATTCATACATTCATTCATTCATTCAACAAGCGTGTATCAAACATGTCTCCATGTGCCAAGCACTGTATTAGGCCAAAAGGTTGGTGAACAAATCACAACCTTGTCCTCATGGAGCTCAGTATAGTGAAGAGAGCGGCAAGTAAACCGACAATTACACACAGTATGTTAGAAAGGAGACTCAGCCTGAAAGGTTCTTAAGCCAGAGATCTCTATACGGTGAAGCTCTATTCAAAACCATGAGCACACAAGAACACATATTTGCTTTTCTGATGAGACAGTCTATTGCTTTCATCAGATTGATCCATAATGGTTAAGGTCTAAGCTGAGAGCTGAAGGAGTTGTCTTTATTCAGAAGAGGAGTGCATATGAGGGAAGTGTATTTCAAGCAGAGAGAAGATCTGGAGGTAAGAAAGGTAAGAAAGAGCATAGGCTGTTCTGGGAACCCTGAGCAGTTCAGTCCGGCTGGAGCTCAGCTAGCAATGGGAGAAACGGTGAGATAAGCTGGACACGTAATAAGGGTCTGGACCACGAAGGCCTTGCAGTCATGCAAAGGAATTTAGACTTCATCCTGAAGGCAAGGGGGAACCCTGACAGATTTTAAGCAGATGAAGGATACATCAGATTTATACTTTGGGAAGATCACTGTAGCAACACTGAAGAGAATAGGCTGGGGGGAAGGGAACAAAAAGGAGGCAGGGTGATCAATTAGAAGGCTGCTGCAGCCAAGTGAGAGCTGACGGTAGCCTGGACTAAAGGACTGTGTCTTGAACTTCTCTGAATCCTCAGACTCACCTTAGGACGTTGTACCTGGTAGCCTCCGACAACCATAAAGAGCCCAGGAGAGCAAGCAATCCCACACTTCTATTAAGTACAAGCATCCAAGTTGTAGTGCGGATCCTAGCAAGCACATTATGTGCACAACTGAGCTTTTTTTAGGAGGAGGCAGGACTTGAGGAATAAAAGGGAAAAATCTTTCACTATCTCAGGAGACTCAGGAAGTCCAGGAAATTTCTGGCTCTTCTTCCAGGTCATTAGTATAAACCTAACACTGTTATACAAGATTGAGAAAAGAATGGTAGATTAGCTAGCAGGTCTTTCTGAAGAACCATAGCTAAACCACAAACCACCCCTGCAAGGTTTTAAGTCCTTAAAGGGAAGAAACGATGAGGTCAAGAGTCCTTATGTTATAGAATTATTCTTCACTCCTAACTTGAATCCTTACAGCTACAATTTAGTTTAATGTTCTGGGTAGAAAGAAAACAGAAGATCCTCATCCTTTGCACAACAACCTTTCCTGTGCATTAAGATGGTTATTAAGCTTTCTTCCCTCTAACCCTCATCTCAGTCTGTCCAAATATCTGGGTTGCCAATTCAGTTGGCTAGAGCAGAGCACAAAGGCCAATATCACACATTAACCTCATATGAGAGAAAGAAATGCCCTGCCACCTCCCTGAATCCTGCAGATGAGTGGTATGGGATATTTGACTGCAGAAGGCTATAAAATAAAGACATTCCCTGCCCTGCTTTTATCCCAGGGCTGTGTGAGGATGAAAGGAGACATTGGGAGTACAAGAGTTATGACAGGAATATCCAATAGAGCTGCAGTGATGAATATCACCCCATCGCCCACCCTCCCTGGAATTTCATCCCTCCTCTATCTGGAAAACTCTTTGGGGTCAGCTTGAGGCCCATGGAGCACCCAGTCAGGAAGTAAATGCCTGTGTAGCCACACAGATGTCTCAGATCAGCTCTAACCAACCTTGGGTAGGCTGGTGTGACAGCCACTCTTCACATCTACAAGAGTTTTGGAAATATGATGTGCTGTATAAATAAGAGTAAACTTTATTAAGTACCTATTCTGTACTGGGTGCCCTATACCCACTGTCTGTATTTGTTCCCTAGTTACTATTATTATTCCAGTCTCACTGATAAGAAAACTGAGGATCAGAGAGGTTAAGGGATGCTCCACACACCTATTATGTGCTGGAGTCAGGACTGGAAGCCAATCCAAAGCCCTTTCCACAATACCACACTATCTCCCAATACAAAGTGTGGCATTACCACTCTTGTGTTTAAACCTCACCAAATCCAAACCTTTTCTATGAACCTTCATAAACATTCCTCACCAATAGTGATCTCCCACCTGAATTTACAGACTGAGCTACTCTAAGCCCAGACCAGTCTTCCCCAAACCAGCTCAGCCAAACCATCTGTACCTTAATAGGAGGTTGGTGGGTGGCTGAATAGCAATCTCTCTTCCTAGGCACTACCACAATCCAAATCACTTCTTTTTGATGCAGAAATGGAGATTTTTTTTTTTTTTTTTTTTCAAGAACAACACATTAGACATCACTACTGCACCCCCAAACCTGGGTCTCTTAAGCCAGAAAAGGGCACCTGAGTTTGACATGCTATGTTAGAGACAAGAAGAGACTCTATGTTGTTGTTGCTTCAGCCCAAAGGAGACAGACTGTAGAAGACAGTCACATGGAAGGTGAGACCATTACTCTTTAATCCCAGGCAGCCCTAGATCAGATGGTTCTGGTTCATTTTTCCTGAGCTATTCTACCCAATCCCTTCAGGGGCAGAACCTTCAGAAACCAGGTCCCATCTACTCCTCCTCCTCCACAGACTTTCTCAAGGCCCACTTTGTTCAAAGAAAGGATTCAGTTCCCTTGTGCCCCACTACCACAACCTCTCTGCCCCATTGCCGTGGATTAAGTCTTGCTGAGCTGCATGTTACGAAAAGTTTTTCAAAGGCATCAATATACCATATACACACCCAGAACACACATAAGGGCCTGGCAGGGACTGGCATGCAGAAAGGGTAAAACAAAGGTTTTATGGGATGAGTGTGTGCTTGGGAGGTGAGCGAGTAAGCCATCCCTCCTTGTTCTGCTTTATGGATCACCAGTGTCCCCTCAAATTCCAAGCCCTTTGCCTCTTACCCCCAGCACATTCATGACCACTCCTCCCTCCTGCTACTCACCATGTGTTCAAAGACAATGGGTGGACATTGGCCTGAATCTAATAAAAACTGTACAACAACTCTTCTTTGAAAAACAAAATCCAATGTAATCAGCTACTGCTTATAGTACAATTGGAGAGTGGGACAGCTTACTCCCAGGGTTTCATTTGGGATGGAAGTCCTAATGTGTTTTAGCCATGGTGGTGGGCATAAGACCTTGGGCCCACATGTTTTTTTAGACCTCAGTTCCTTTAAGACCATAAAATGAGGAATGTTTTAAAAGGATTTGGATGACATGTAGGTCAGGGACCAATAGGAGTGCAAATACTATAGGACACATAACCCAAAGTAAAGGGCATGATTAAGAGAGAAACACTGACTAGTCTATTTTGGGATGGAAGAACTGGCTGAGGAGAAAAATAACAAACCAGGCAACTTAAGTATTCTATAGCCATAAGAAAAGATGGGCAGACCACAGCACTGCTGGCCTCTCTGGTCTCTCTCATCACCCTATGCTGAAAGAAGTAGAGGACAATCAGGTTGACTGCTCATCCCAGATCTTCTCAAAGGCTGGCTGGATTTGCATACTCTCCGGTGGGCATTAAAACCTCAGTTTCATATTTATTCCAAGTTAGTGTGTGCAGGTCATGGCCAAGGAGTATGGAGTGGGTATTTGGAACCACCACAGCACATTTGGACATGAGCTCAGAGAACAAAAAAATAAAAACACTTTGAGCCTGAGTAAAAGATTGTAATCACACCACTCAGGTCAGAAGAAAGCCACATGTACTTTCTTTTCCTTTTAACTTTAAACCTAATGAGTAAGAGCAAGCTGGGCATTTTCATTAGTAATTGTATGTGTTTTGAAGCTGAACCTGATAATTAGAACAAAATTTTGCAAGGTTACTGATGATTTTTGTACCTGTTTATTAAGGTTTAAGCAAAGCCAAGTACAAGAATCTTACATATTGCTGATGGGAGCACAAGCTGGTACAACTATTCTGGACAGCAATATGTATCCCAAGAGTCTTAAAAATGTACATAACCTTTTAACCAAGAATGTCTTATACTAGGGATCTATTAGAAAGAAATAACCAGAAATGTAAATAAAGATTAAGATCCAAGGATATCCATTATAACATTACTTAAAATAGAAATATTAGAAAGGACAGAATTCCCAACAAATAAGGAAATGGTTTTTCAATTAGGATACATCACATGATAGAATGGAATCTTATGAAGCCATTAAAATTATGATATAGATGTGATTTCATTGACATGGGAAAAAACTCATAATATATTGCTAAATTCAATTCAGCACATTTTGATTGAGTACCTACTAAATGGAAACTCATTCCAAGCAGCAAATAAGAAAGGTATAGCCTTGCCCTCCTAAAGCTTATAATTGACCAGGAAAATCAGATATTGAGCAAGTAATGAGATGAGGAGTAATACTAAAAAGAAGCAGCAGGTGCCATGAGAGCAACAAAGGGATTTAACCTAATCCAGGAGGGTCATGGAAGACCTTGCTGAGAAAGTGATGTTTAAGCAAAAAATGAAGGATAGATAGGAGTTAGGCAAGGAGAAAGAACATTCCAGGAAGAGGAAAAGTAATTTTTATTAAGTACATACACCCAAAAGGCTATTCAACTGTATATATTAAATGAACTCATATATTTCATATATGTATATATTTATAAATATAAAATCCAAAAGGATAAAAACAATAATCTTATCTAGATGTTATATTACATATAATTTTTTACTTCTCGTCCACATTTTTAAATTTTTCTTCTGCAATGAATATATGTAAATAGTGTTTAGGAGATAGATGGATGGATGGATGGATGGATGGATGGATGGATGGATGGATGGATGGA